>JAVHYY010000551.1:0-140000 GCA_035221665.1 Okamejei kenojei | reverse complement strand
GACAGAGACAGAGAGGCAGTGACAGAGAGACAGAGACAGAGACAGAGACAGATACAGAGAGACAGAGACAGAGACAGACAGATACAGAGTGTGAAAGAGAACTACATGTGCAGGGAATGCCTGGGGACTCGCGAGTTGAACATACGGCTGTCAAAGCTATTTTTAGAGCCACTGATATCGCGGTACATTTATGACTTACAGCAACAAGCGCGTTTCCCAGATACATTAATTCCGACCTGACCTGAATTTACTAACGCGCGGTATTATTGCAACACGCCCCCGCACCTCAGCAGACAACTTGAAACACGCTTGCCTATGTTCAACAGACGACACAAAGGATTCATAGTTGCATACAGGGCCACAAAGTAACATCAGCAAATTTGCGGATGACACAAGGCTGGGTGGCAGTGTGAACTGTGAGGAGGATGCTATGAAAATGCAGGGTGGCTTGGACAGGTTGGGGGAGCGGGCGGATGCATGGCTGATGCAGTTTAATGTGGATAAATGTGAGCTTATCCACTTTGGTGGCAAAAACAGGAAGGCAGATTATTATCTAAATGGCGTCAAGTTGGGAAAAGTGGGAAGTACAACGGGAGCTGGGGGTCCTTGTTCATGTCTCACTGAAAGTAAGCATGCAGGTACAACAGGCATTGAAAGAAGCCAATGGCGTGTTGGCCTTCATAACCAGAGGAGTTGAGTATCGGAGCATAGAGGTCCTTCTGCTGTTGGACAGGGCCCCAGTGAAACCAAACCTGGAGTATTGTGTGCAGTGTGGTCTCCTCCTGCACCAATGGCTTACTGCTTCACCTATCGTCTATTGTCCATTCACTATTGTCTATTGTCTATTGTCTGGAGAGAAGGAATTGGTGAAGAAGGGTCTCGACAACTAGACAATAGACAATAGATGCAGGAGGAGGCCATTCGGCACTTCAAGCCAGCACCGCCATTCAATGTGATCATGGCTGATCATCCACAATCAGTACCCCGCTCCTGCCTTCTCTCCATATCCCCTGACTCCGCTATCCCTAAGAGCTCTATCTAACTCTCTCTTGAAAGCATCCACAGAACCAGCCTCCGCTGCCCTCTGAGGCAGAGATTTCCACATACTCACAACTCTCTGTGTGAAAACGTTTGTGCTCATCTCCATTCTAAATGGCTTACCAGTTATTCTTACACTATGGCCCTTGGTTCTGGACTCCCCCTAACATCGGGAACATGTTTCCCGGCTCTAGCGTGTCCAAACCCATAATAATCTTATATATTTCAATAAGATACCCTCTCATCCTTATAGGGACAAAGTGCTGGAGTAACTCAGTGGGTCAGGCAGCATCTCTGGAGAACGTGGACAGGTACGAAGTGCTGGAGTAACTCAGCGGGTCAGATAGCATCTCTCTAGAACATGGACAGATACAAAGTGCTGGAGTAACTCAGCGGGTCAGGCAGCATCGCTCTAGAACATGGATAGATCCAAAGTGCTGGAGTAACTCAGCGGGTCAGGCAACATCTCTGGAGAACGTGGACAGGTACAAAGTGTTGGAGTAACTCAGCGACTCAGACAGCATCTCTGGCGAACAAATAGAAACATGGGAACATAGAAAATAGGTGCAGGTGTAGGCCATTCGGCCCTTCGAGCCTGCACCGCCATTCAGTATGATCATGGCTGATCATCCAACTCAGTATCCTGTACCTGCCTTCTCTCCATACCCCCTGATCCCTTTAGCCATCTAACTCCTTCTCAAATATAGCCAATGAACTGGCGTCAACTACCTTCTGTGGCAGAGAATTTTACAGATTCACCACTCTCTCTGTGAAAAATATTTTTTTCATCTCGGTCCTAAAAGATTTCCCTGTTATCCTTAACACGGAGAGGTACAAAGTGCTGGAGTAACTCAGCGGGTCAGGCAGCATCTCTGGAGAACGTGGACAGGTACAAAGTGTTGGAGTAACTCAGCGGGTCAGGCAGCATCTCTGGGGAACACGGAGAGGTGCAAAGTGGTGGAGTATGTTCCTAACGCACAGCCCGTCCCTGCTTACCGAGTACAGTCAGAGAGAAGGCGGATGTTATGGAGACGTTGGACAGTGGCGGGTTGATGGTGGTCACGTAATCCCCGCTGTCGTTGGCCTTCAGCGAGCGGAGAGTCAGGGATCCGTTGCTCAGCAGCTCCGCTCGGCCCGAGTAGTCGTTGCTGATGTCGGTGGCGTTGCCGATCCACAAGGCCACGTCTCTGCAGCCAAAGTGCCAGGCGCCGCTCCGGGAATCGGCGGCGGCGTCGACATGGAGCACCACCTCTGCTCCCACCGCCGCCACGATCGCCGTCGCCTCCTCCTCCGCCGCCGACTGGCCTAAAACGACAAATTTAGCCGCGTCAGTCCACCTGATGGTCAGAGAGTGATAGAGTCATAGAGATATACAATAGGGTCAGAGCAATGATAGGTGGGCGAACATGCTGGCGAAACCCAGCGGGTGAGGCAGCATCTATGGAGCGAAGGAAATAGGTGACGTTTCGGGGTCGAGACCCTTCCTCAGACTGATGGAGAATGATAGTCATAGAATGATAACATTGTGTGAACAGGCCCCTCTGCCAACTTGTCCACACCGGCCAACATGTCCCAGCTACACTATTCCCATCTGCGCTTGGTCCATATCCCTCCAAACCTGTCCTATCCATTGACCTGTCTAACACTTTCTTAAATGTTGGGATAGTCCCAGCCTCAACTGCCACCTCTGGCAGCATGCTCCCGCCACCCTTTGTATGAAAAAAATGCCCCTCAGATTCCTATTAAATATTTTCCCTTTCACCTTAAACCTATATCCTCTGTCCTCGAATCCCCTACTCTGGGCAAGAGATTCTGTGCATCTTCCCGATCTATTCATCTCGTGATTTCATACATCCTACCATGATTTTATAAATCCACTCATAATTTTATTAATCCTCCTATGATATTTATATATCCTTTCCAATCCACGGAGGCGTCCAAATGTTTTTAAAATGTCTTTCCAGTGCCTTCCTCAACTACCCCCTCTGGCAGTTCCCCCCCCCCCCCGAATAGCGACAGCCCCACCGTCCCTCCGTGTGGAAAAAATATCCCCCTCAGGTTCCTATTAAATCTTTCCCCGCGCACTTTAAACCTATGTCTTCGGGTTCATGATTCCCCTAAAATATTTTGTGCATAAATTCATAAGTTATAGGAGCAGAATTAGGTCGAGTCTACTCCGCCATTCAATCATGGCTGATCCATCTCTCCCTCTCAACCCCATTCTCCTGCCTTCTCCCCATAACCCCTGACACCCGCACTAATCAATAAGCTATCAACCCCCGCCTTAAAGATATCCATTGACTTGTCCTCCATCGCCTTCTGTGGCAGTGAATTCCACAGATTCATCACCCTCGGACTAAATATTTTTTTAATACAACACAGTCTGAAGAACCCGAAACGTCACCCATTCCTTCTCTCTAGAGATGCTGTCCATCCCGCTGAATTACCCCAGCATTTTGTGTCTGTCTTCAGTTTAAACCAACATCTGCTGTTCCTTCCAACACGTTCTTTCCTAAGGATCCCGTTGTACAATTTCCATGTTGTATAATTTAATTAAACTGAACTAAAATTACATTTAACTGCACTTTAGTTTAAACCAGTTGGCGAGATAAACGAAGAACTATAATACCAGGAAGAAAAAAATGCTGGAGAAACTCAGCGGGCGAGGCAGCATCTATGGAGCGAAGGAATAGGTGACGTTTCGGGTCGAGACCCTTCTTCAAACCCCAAGTCATTTTAATCCCCTTCTCGAAACTGGGTGGACCACGTGAAGGTTACAATCTCCCTCCCCCATGATTGACTGATCACTCCTAGGCCCCCTGCGCTCCTGAGGAATAAAAGCCCTGCATGTCCCAACCTCTCCCTGTAGCTCAGGCCCCCCGGGTGCTGGCAAAGCTCTGCTGTTTTTCCATCTTAATGACAATAGACAATAGGCGCAGGAGTAGGCCATTCGGCCCTTCGAGCCAGCACCGCCATTCAATGTGATCACGGCTGATCGTCCACAATCAGTACCCCGTTCCTGCCTTCTCCCCGTATCCCCTGCCTCCGCTATCTTTAAGAGCCCTATCTAGCTCTCTGTTGAATATATCCAGAGAACCGGCCTCCACCGCCGCCTGAGGCAGCGAATTCCACAGAATCACAGATAATCAGACAAGAACTGAGCACGATTGTCCAAATAACACATATAGAAAGAGCTCGGTTTACAATGGAACCGTTGTGAAGTTTTAAAGAGGCGAGAGAATCGACTCACCGGCGGCGAGGAAGAGCGTGGAGAGGAGCAGAGGGAATCCGTGTGTTTTCATGTCAGCGTAGCAGCATTCGGTTCGTGCTGCCGGCTCCTCAGCTCTGCTCGAAGCCGCCTCCTTGCTGGGGCTGGAGCGGGTGAGTCACGGCGGCGGAATGTAGAGTTGTGTGGGCCCGCTTCCAACTTCCCGCCGCTCTTATCTGCAGCGAAACATCCCCCCCTCCCTGTCCTGAGCAGTCTAAACAACTCCCAAAAAGGCAGGAAACCGCCAGGCACTGCAGCCCTTCCTCGCTTCCGTTCACAAGCGGCGATTGTTCGCGGCGTCCTTCCAGCAGCGCTGGACCGCCCGACACCCCACCCAGACACCACACCCCAGAAAAAGAAAACCCTCCTCACCCCCTGCCCCCCCCTCCCCTCCCCGGCGCACGGCGAAGGATTACGAAATAAGGCCGGACTGTCATATGCTGAGAGAATGGAGCGGCTGTGCTTGTACACACTGGAATTTAGAAGGATCTTATTGAAACATATCAGATTATTGAGGGTTTTGACACGCTAGAGGCAGGAAACGTGTTCCCGATTTTTTTTGGGGGGGGGGGGCGGTCCAGAGAAAGGGGCCACACAAAGTTTAAGAATAAGGGGTAAGCCACCTAGAACGGAGACGAGGAAACGCGTTTGTGAATCTGTGGAACGCCCTGCCACACAGGGCGTCGGAGGCCGGTTCTCTGGATGCTTTCAAGAGAGAGCTAGATTTGGCTCTTAAAGATAGCGGAGTCAGGGGGTAAGGCAAGAACGGGGTACTGTTTGGGGATGATCAGCCATGATCACATTGAATGACGGCGCTGGCTCGAAGGGCCGAATGGCCTACTCCTGCACCTATTGCCTATTGTCTACTGTCTAAGCCACAAAAGTCACACCGCGTGGAAACAAGCCCTTCGGCCCAACTTCCACCTACGCCGACCCCCCCCCCCCCCCCCCCCCACACACACACACACACACACGAGTGATCCCACGAATGAGCGAGTTAACGTATGAAACGTATAACAGGGATTGAACAGGCTAGATACAGGAAAAATGTTCGCGATGTGTTTTTATTTGGGCGGTGGGAGGTCATTTAGGACTGATATGAGGAAAAACGTGTTTTTCACCCAGAGAGTTGTGAAGCTGTGGAATTATCTGCCACAGAAGGCAGTGGGGGCCTATTCACTGGATGTTTTCAAGAGAGAGTTAGGGCTAAAGTAATCAAGGGATATGGCAGAAAGCAGGAGCAGGGCAATGATTGTGGATGATCAGCCATGATCATATTGAATGGCCGTGCTGCCTCGAAGGCACAAATGGCCTACTCCTGCATCTATTTTCCATGTTTCTGTGGTATGCGTTTGACGGGCATTGGGCCTGCACTCGCTGCAGTTTAGAAGGATGAAGGGAGACCTCATTGAGATTTACCGAATAGTGAAATGCCTGGATAAAGTGGATGTGGAGAGGATGTTTCCGCTAGTGGGAGAGTCTAGGACTAGGACTAAACGCCACAGCCTTAGATTGAATAGACGTTCTTTTAGAAAGGAGATGACGAGGAATTTATCTAGTCAGAGGGTGGTGAATCTGTTGGATTCTTTGCTACAGAAGGCTGTGGAGGCCAAGTCAATTGATATTTTTACGGCCGAGAGAGATAGATTCTTGATTAGTGCGGGTGTCAGGGGTGATGCGGAGAAGTCTGGAGAATGGAGAGGGGGGCGGGGGGTTGACATAGATCAACCATGCTTGAATGGCAATAGACAATAGACAATAGGTGCAGGAGTAGGCCATTCGGCCAGCACCGCCATTCTATATGATCATGGCTGATCATCCCAAATTTAGAACCTCGTTGCTGCCTTCTCCCCATATCCCTTGACTCCGCTATCTTTAAGAGCCCTATCTCGCTCTCTCTTGAAAATATCCAGAAAACCGACCTCCACCGCCCCCAATTCTCTGCCCCTCTGAGGCAGAGAATTCCACAGACTCACAACTCTCTGGGTGGAAAAGTGTTTCCTCATCTCCGTTCTAAATGGCTTACCCATTCTTAAACTGTGACCCCTGGTTCTGGACTGCCCCAACATTGGGAATATATTTCCTGCCCCTAGTGTGTCCAAACCCTTAATAATCTTTATGCTTCAATGAGATGCCCTCTCATCCTCCTCAATTCCAGAGTGTACAAGCCCAGCCGCTCCATTCTATCAGCATGTGACAAACCTGGACTCCCTCAGTAACAAGAATGTGGACCCGATGGGCTGAATGGCCTAATTCTGCTCCCGTGCCTAATGATGTTGTCACGTCCTCGAGTCACAGAGCAGTAAACAATATCCAGGATTCTCAGCCGGAATCGGCAGAAATAACGTCTCCACAGTCAGAAAATTCATTGCCCGCAGCTGTTTAATGGGCAAAAAACCGCGGCTCGGATTTCTGTTTACAACGGGAACACATTCTTCAAATAGCTAAAGGAAAAAAAAAGGCCGAGGAAAATCTTGGCTGCGGTATTTCATGGAAAGTCTCACTCACTCGGGAGTTTCCAGATTGTTCTGCCCGCCCGCCACCCCACCTCCCCCCCCCCCACCCCAATTCTCCTTCACCACCTCACAGTTAACTGAAAGCAGGAACGGATTTTGCAAGGGCGGGCGTCTGTCTCCCTTCGGCATTTTTTTTTTGTTTTTGCTAAATTCGGCAGCCTCCGCGATTCAGTAACAAATGAGATCACTGCTTCTGTGTGGGAAGGAACCACAGATGCTGGTTCACACCGAAGATAAAGGTACAAAGTGCTGGTGTAACTCAGCGGGCAAGGCAGCATCTCTGGAGAACGTGGACAGGTACAAAGAGCAGGAGTAACTCAGCGTGCCAGGCAGCATCTCAATGGACAATAGACAATAAGTGCAGGAGTAGGCCATTCGGCCCTTCCAGCCAGCACCGCCACTCAATGTGATCATGGCTGATCATCCCCAATCAGTACCCCGTTCCTGCCTTCTCCCCATATCCCCTGACTCCGCTCTCTTTAAGAGCCCTATCTAGCTCTCTCTTGAAAGCATCCAGAGAACCGGCCTCCACCGCCCTCTGAGGCAGAGAATCCCACTGACTCACAACTCTCTGGGTGAAACAGGTTTTCCTTATCTCGTACTAAATGACCTATTCCTTATTAATAAACTGTGACCCTTGGTTCTGGACTCCCCCCAACATCGGGAACATGTTTCCTGCCTCTAGCGTGTCCAATACCTTAATAATCTTATATGTTTCAATAAGATCCCCTCTCATCCTTCTAAACTCCAGAGTATACAAGCCCAGCCGCTCCATTCTCTCAGCGTATGACAGTCCCGCCATCCCGGGAATGAACCTTGTTAAACTACCCTGCACTCCCGCAATAGTAAAATGTCCTTCCTCAAATTAGGGGACCAAAACTGCACACAATACTCCATGTGTGGTCTCACTAGGGCCCTGTACAACTGCAGAAGGACCTCTTTGCTCCTGTACTCACCTCCTCTTGTTATGAAGGCCAACATCCCATTGGCTTTCTTCGCCGCCTGTTTTACCTGCATGCTTACTTTCAGTGACTGTCAAACAAGGACCCCCAGATCCCATTATACTTCCCCTTTTCCCAACAACACCATTTAGATAATAATCTGCCTTCCTGTTTTTGCTACCAAAGTGGATAACCTCACATTTATCCACATTAAACTGCATCTGCCATGCATCTACCCACTCCCCCAACCTGTCCAAGTCACCCTGCATTCTCATAGCATCCTCCTCACAGTTCACACTGCCACCCAGCTTTGTGTCGCTGCAAATTTGCTAATGTTACTTTGGGGCGATCGAAGCTCCTGCTGCTTGGAGTTTCCGAAGTCGGTCTCGAACCAGAGGCCGCGAGGTCCATGATGTTAAAGTCCGCAGACTCCCGCAGTTGGAGCTCTCCAAGTCGGCCTCCAGCACAGGTCTCCAACTCCTCGATGTTAGGCCGCAGTGCGGACTGAGACACGATACAGAAAAAAATAGTCACATATCCGTCGAGGTGAGAGATTATACAAAGTTTCCCCCAACAACCTCCAACCTCCCTTAGCCCCCCCCCCCCCCCCCCCCCCCCACACACACACACACCACCCTCCACTCACCCACAGCCACCACATAGAACAAGCTTATGAACACTAAAATCATAGATTTTTAACCCATACCAACAAACGACGAAAGGACATGCAGACTGTTGGCGAGGCAGCTGTCCAAATAACTGCCAATTGGCCCCAACTGGCAGGTAGACAAGTGGAAACAGGACCTCCGGCCTAACTTGCCCACGCCACCCAATATGGAGCGCAGGAGGATGAGAAGTGTACAAAATCACAAGGGGAGTAGAACGGGTAAATGCACAGTATTTTATATTGGTCCCACCTGCATGCGTTTGGCCCATATCGCTCTAAACCTGATCTATCCATGTATCTGTCTAAATGTATTTCAAATATTGTGATAGTCCCAGCCTCAACTACCTCCTCTGTCAGCTCGTTCTTTACACCTACCACCCTCAGTGAAATATGTACCCCTCCGCTTCCTATTATTTCCCTTCAACTTAAACCTATGTCCTCTGGTTCTCCATTCCCCTACTCTGGGTAAAATACTGTGCATTTACCCGTTCTACTCCCCTCGTGATTTTGTACACCTCTATAAGATCACCCCTCATCCTCCTGCGCTCCAAGGAATAGAGTCCCGCCTGTCCCAGCCTCTTCCTGTATCTCAGGCCCCTCGAGTCCCGGCAACATCCTCGTAAATCTTCTCTGCACCCGTTTGGACTCACCAATATTAGTCTTGGGTTGGAATTTCCTTAAGATTGATTATATTGGTGTGTGTGTGTGGGGGGGGGGGGGGAGGGGGGGTAGGTCAGTGAGGAAAGCTGGATAAGAGGTGAGGGTAGCAATTGTGGAACGTTGCAGCTCGATGGCCGGATCTTCCATGCCGAGATCGGGGATTGTCAGATTCGGAGTGAAACAAGTATTAGAAACTAAATGGGGAAAACAAATGTTTATGAGGAAGTAGGTGCGCGAGGGTGAGAAATGACACGTTGAGAACACACATGAATCAAAAGCAGTAAAATATTTTAATATATTTGCAGAGGAAAATGAAGCCATGCATTTACTAAATTATCACAATGAACGGACATTGGGGGGGGGGGGGGGGGACTTTATGGAGCTCTAGTATGGGTGTTGTAGGCTGAGGGGACTGGTTTCCAGAGGGCTAGTATGTACATTGTGGGCCGAATAGATTCTTAGGCTGGCGGTCAGTTACTCAAGCCTGTTGTGCTGGCAGCTCACTCACTCACAGCTGGTGGGCTGGCAGTTGACTCACGGCTATTCCTTGAAATTCCATTTCAAGCAGGATGCAAGGCCACCAAATTCACGTGCAGTTTCATACCATTTCAAAGTAGGGTGCAAGGCCACTCTCCCTCCTCCATCTTGCAGAGACTCAGCCACGCTAACACTTCTGAGTTTTATAGTCCCTCCCCTCCTCCCACCAGAAGGGGCGTGGGCTTCTTTGCGTGATTAACAGCAGAAATAATCTCAAATGTTTTAAACACTAATAATTCTTTTATTTTTCATCGATGGGAAAAATCCTCGGCGCCTGATGAGCGGAGGGGTCTGAGTAAGATGGCCAAAAATCACAGCCGTACGTGGTAGCATTTTTTCTAAAATCAATATAAAGCGCAAACAGGAAGTGGTCAAGATTAGACTTTTAATTATATAGAGGGCAAGGCAACAATAATTGGGCAAGGCATCTTTAATTTGGCAAGGTAACTGTAATTAAGCAAAACAGCTTTAGCATTTCCAAACCAAAGGCAACGCAGCTTTAGCATTTCCAAACCAAAGGCAACACAGCTTTAGCATTTCCAAACCAAAGGCAACACAGCTTTAGCATTTCCAAACAAAGGCAACACTGCTTTAGCATTTCCAAACCAAAGGCAACACAGCTTTAGCATTTCCAAACTATATTTTCAAACCGCATTAAGGGCACTCACAGGTCAGTAAAACCACTCACACTTTAGTAGGCATGTTTTTCAGTGCTATTTCGCAGCCTCAGAGAGACTACCCCTCGCTCCGGCGCTCCCCACATCTTGCGATTGAGTCTGACTGAGCACTCAACACTTCCGGTTATCATCGTCCTATGCGGAAGGACGTGGCCTCAGGAGAGAGAACTCAACAATTTTAAACACAAATAACTCTTTTATTTTCATCATGGAGGGTGAACTCTCAGTAAGATGGCCAGAAATCACAGCCGTAGTGCAGTGTTATTCTAAATCATTATACAGGACAACAGGAAATGGTCCAAGATCACACTTTAGTAATAAGATTGTGCAACACTCAGTAGCAACTCAGCGTGGTCAGCAGCATCTCTGGGTAAAAGGACAGATGCGTTTCGAGTCGAGACCATTCGTTTTTTCTCTCCAGTCCACCTGAACGTACCTGATCCCAGAATATCGCAGGGCCATATTTGAGATTAAGGGGTAAGCCGTTTAGAACGTAGATGAGGAAACAACTTTTCACCCAATCAGTAGAATCTCCGCCTCAGAGGCGGGGGAGGCTCGTGTCCGCATACTTTCAAGAGCGAGCTAGATGGGCTCTTCAGGACAGCGAGTCAGGGATAAGGGGAGAAGGGCAGGAACGGATCTGGATTGGGGATGATCAGCCCTGATACAAATGAATGGAGGTGCAGGATGAAGGGCTGAATGACCATATCTGTACCTATTTGGTTTCCCCCCCAAAATCGGTCCCCCCCCCCCCCTATTTGAAATTAAAGGACGTTCTTTATAGGAAGGAGCCTAGGGTAATTTTCTGTATTCAGAGGGAGGTGATCTGTGGAATTCTTTTGAGCAAAGAAGGCTGTGAGGCACAAGTCAATGGATAGTTTTAAGGGAGAGATAGTAGATCCTGATTAGTACGGGTTTCAGGGGTTATGGGGGAGAAAGGCCGGAGAATGGGGTGCGGAGGGATAGATAGTTCAGCCATGATTGAATGGCGGGATAGACTCGATGGGCCGTAAGGGGGAACTGGTGGCACCTGGCATCCACACCCACCGTGGTTGCCTCAATACTGGACCGCGGAGACTCCGGAGGTGGGGGGGTGGGGGGTTGGTGGGGGATCACAACAATAATAGTCTAAAGGAAAAAATGTAGCGCGTCTTGTGAAGAGACACAGCATCGTCGCACTTTTGTTGACGTCACTCAACACCAGCCCGACAAAACCCTCTCAGCGTCCCAGTGACGCATCTCGCACAGGAACGGCAATTGACAAATATAAGGAGACAAAAATGCTGAAAACTCAGCGAGTGAGCAAGCACCTATGGCGCGAAAGAAATGGTGACGTTTGAGTCGTGAACCTTTTCTTCAACCTGTTGTGGGGTGGGGGGGGGGCGAATAAAAAAAAAGAGAAGAAAAAGAAGAATTGAAGAGGCGGAGACAGTGGGCTGGGGGGGGGGCCTAGATGGGGTGAGAAAGTAGTAGCGAGCATGTACGGGTGGGAAGGGGGAGGTGGAGGGGGGGGGTGAGGGGGGCGGGGGGGCTGGGAGGGGGGAGGGGGGGGGGGCGGGGGTTGGGGGGGGGTGGGGGGGGGGGGGAGGGGGGGGGGGGGGGGCGGGGGGGGGGGGTGGTGTGCAGTTGGTGGGGGGGAAGGTGGTGGGGGTGCGTGCGGGGAGGGGGGGGGGGTGGGGGGGGGGTTGGGGGGGCGTTGGGTGGGGGGGGTTGGGGGGTGGGTGGGGGGGTGGGGGGGGGGGGGGGGGGGGGGCGTGGGGGGGGGGTGGGGTGGGGGGGGTAGGGGGCGGGGGGGGGGGGGGGTGCGGGAGGGCGGGATGGTGGGGGGTGTGGGGTAGGGGGGGGGGTGTGGGTCTAGTGTCGGGCTGAGGTGCGACGGGTGGGGGAGGGGGGGGGGGTGGGGGGGGCGGGGGGGGGGAGGGGGGGGTGTGGACGGTTGTGAGGGGGGGGGGGGGGGGTGCGGCGGGTCGGTCCGTGGGGTGGAGGGAGGAGGGTGGGGGGGGAGGGGGGGGTGGGGGGGGTTGATGGGGGGGGGGGGGACCCGGGGGATGTTGGCGGCGGAGGGGGGGTGTGCGGGGGGGGCGGGGTGGGGGTGGGGGCGGGGGTGTCGGGGGGGGCAGGCGGGGGCGGGTTAGGAGTGTGGGGGGGGGGGTAGGGAGGGGGGAGGTGGGTAGTGGTGGGGGGGATTTGGGAGGGTGGGGGTTTTTTTTGGGGGGGGGGGGGGTGGGGTGGTGGTGGGGGGGGGGTGGGGGGGGTGGGGGGGAGGGCGGGGGGTGCGGGGGGGTTTAGGGCGGGGGGTAGGGGTGGGGGGGGGGGGGGGGGGGATGGGGGGGGGGTTACGGGGTGAGGGGGATGGATGGTGGGGGGGCAGGGGGGGGGGTGGGGGGGGGGGGTGGGGGGGGGGGCGGGGGGGTGGGGGGTGAGGGGGGGGGGGGTGAGGGGGGTAGCGGCGTGGCGGGGGGGGGGAGGGTGGGTGGGTGGGGGGGGGGGTGGGGGGGGTGGTGTTTGGGGGGGGGGGGGGGGGGGGGGGGCGGTTGCCGTGGGGGCGCTGGTGTAGGAGGGGGGGGCGTGGGGACGGGGGAGCGGGGGGGTGGGTGGGGGGGGGTCGAGTGGGCGAGGCGGGGGGGGGTGGGGGTGGGGGGGGGGGGGGGGAGGGGGAGGGGCCGGGGGGGGGGGGGGGTGGGAGCGGTGGGGTGGGTGGGGGGAGGGGGGAGGGAGGGCGGGGGGGGGGGGGTGGCGCGGGTTCGGGCGGCGGGTGTGGGGAGTCGCGGGGGGGGGGGGGGGGGGGGGGGGGGTGGGGGTTGGGGTGGGGGGTGGGGGTGGTGGGGGGGGCGCGGGGGTCGGGGGGGGAGGGGTGGGGGGGAGTTGCGGGGGTGTTGGGTTGGGGGGGGGGGTGCGTGGGGGTGGCTGGGGGGGGGGGTGGGGGATGGTGGGTGGGAGGCGGCAGGAGGGCTGTTGTTGGGGAGGGGGTTGGGGTCGGGGCGGGGGGGTTAGGATGGGGGGGTGGGGGTTGTGGTAGTAGCGGGTGGGGGGGTGTGGGGGGGGGGGGGTGGGGAGGGGTGGGGGTGGGGGGGTGGGACGGGGGGGGGTGTAGTGGGGTGGAGGGGTGGGTGGGTGGGGGGGGGGGAGGGGTGGGGGGGGCCGGGGGGGGTGTGGGTGTGGGGGGGTGCGGGGGGCGGGGGCGGGGGGGGGGGGGGGGGGGGGGGGGGGGTGTGAGGGTACGGGAGTGTGGGGGTATGGGGGGTGGTGGGGGTGAGGGGTTGGAGTGGGGAGGTAGTCGGGGGTGGGTGTGGGGGGGGGGCGGGGGGTTTGGGGGGGGGGGTGGGGGGTGGTGGGGGGGGGTGGAGGTGGGGGGTGTGGAGGGGGTGGGGGGTGGGGAGGGATGGTGGGGTGGGGGGAGGGGGGTGGTGGGGTGGTGTGAGGAGAGTGATTGGGCGGGTGGGATGTGGTGGACAGGGGGGGGATGGTTCGCTGGGGGGGGCGGGAGGTGGCGGGGGCGGGGGGGAGGCGGGGGGTGCCGTGGGGAGTGGGGGGGGGTGCGAGGGGTGGAGTGGGTTGCTTGGGTGGTGGGGCGGCGACGGTGGGGTGGGCGGGGGAGGGGGGCGGCGGTTTGGTTGAGTGGGGGGAAGGGGGGGGCGGAGGGGGGGGGGGGGGTGGGGGGGTGGGGGGGGGGCGGGGGGTGTGAGGTTGGCGGGGGGGGGGGGGAGCGGGGGGGGGAGCGTGGGGCGGGGGGGGGCGTGGGGGGGGGGGGGGGGGGGGGGGGGGGGTGGTGGGGGGGGCTGGGGAGGGAGGGGCGGTGGGTGAGGGGGGGGGGGGGGGGTTGGGGGTGGGGGGTGGGGTTGGCTGGTGGGTCGGGGGGGCGGGGGTGGGGGGGGGGGGGGTGGGGGGCGGGGGGGAGTGGGGGGCGGGGTGGGGGGTCGGGGGGGGTGGGGGGGGGGGGTGGGGGCGGCGGGGGGGGGGGGGTGGTGGGGGGGGGGAGGGGGGGTTGGGTGTGGGGGGGGTGTGGGGAGGGAGGGGGGGGGGGTAGGGGGTGGGGGGGGGGGCCGGGGGGCGGCGGAGAGGGGGGGTGTGTGGGGGGGGGAGGCGGGGGGGGGGGGTGGGGGGTGGGGTTGTGCGGGGGTGTGGGTGGTGGGGTGGGGGGGGGGTGCGGTGGGGGTGGGGGGGTAGGGCGGTGGGGGGGGGGGGGCGCGGTGGGGTTGGGGGGGGGGGGGGTGTTGGGCGGGGGGGTCGCGGGCGCGGGGAGGGGGGCTGGGGGGTGGGGGGGAGTCCTGGGGGTGGGGGGTGGGGGGTGGGGAGGGGGGGGGGAAGGTGGGGGGGGGGGGGGCGGGGTGGGGGGGGGGGGGGCGGAGGGGTGGGGGCACGGGGTGGGGGGGGGGGGTTATGGGGGTGGTGGGGTGAGGGGGGGGGTGGGTGGCGTGGGGGGTGGAGCGGGTGGGCGGTGGGGGGGGAGCGGGGGGGGCCGGGGGGGGACAATGGGGGGGGCGGGCGGGGGGGGGTCAGGGGGGGTGGCGGGTGTTGAGGGTGGGGGGGGGTGGGCGGGGCTGGGGGGGGGGGTGGGGAGTGGGGGGGGAAGGGAGGGGAGGAGGGTGGGGGGAGGTGGGGGGGGGTGGAGGGGGGGGGGGGGGTGGGGGTGGGGGGGCGGGGGTGGGTGGGGGGGCGTGTGGGGGGGGGGTGGTGGGTGGGAGGGGGGGGCGGTGGGGGCGGGGGGGGGGGGGGTAGGAGGGGGTGGAGGGGGGGGTATGGGGGTGGGGGGGGTGCGGGCCGAGGGCGGGGGGGGGGGGTGGGCGGGGGGGCCGGGGGGGGGTGAGGGGTGGGTGGGGGGGGCTGGTGGGGGGGTGGGGGCGGGGGGGTGGCGGGGGCGGGGGTGTGGGGGCTTGTGTGGGTGGAGGAGTGGGGGGGAGGGTGGGGGGGTGGGGGGGGTGTGGTGGTGGGGGTGGGGGGTTGCGGGTAGGGGGGAGGTGGTTGTGGTGGGTTGGGTGGGGGGGGGCGGGGGTGTGGTGGGGGGTGAGGGGGGGGGGGGGGGGCCGGGGGGGGTGGGTGGGGTGGGGGGATGCGGTGGGGGGGCGGTGGGTAAAGAGGGACAAAGCAGGACTACCTGGAATGGGAGACGTCAATGTTGATACAGCTGGGTGTAACACTTACCCAAGCGAAATATGAGGTGCGTTCCTCCCAATTTACGGTGAGACTCACTATGGTCATGGAGAAGCCAGGAACAGAAATTTCGGATTGGGAATGAGGGGGGGGGGGGGGGGGCGTGGGTTGAAGTGTGAGCCACGGGAGATCAGGTTTGGTTATTGCGCAGCGATTGGAGGTGTTGGCGAAGCGATCGCCAGCCTGCGCTTGTCTCACTGAGCAGAGCAGGCGACACTAGAGCAGCGGATGCAATAGATGAGGTTGGAGGAGGTGCAGGTGGACCTCTGCCGCACCTGGAAATACTGTTTGGGTCATTGGTTGGGTCAAGTGGGGAGGTAACAGCGACAAGGTGTCGTTGATTCTAAGTCGTCAACCGGAAGGGAGGTGAGCTAATCGACTTTGTCGAAACATTTCAACGTCCAAGAGGGGCGTCTGGGCAGCAACGTTTAGCGTATAATTACGTCCAAATTGTCAGGAAACCTGCGCCACTACGCTTCATCGACTAACTGCGCGCACACAGTTGCATGTACATAAACCAGGAGACATATATTACACACGGTGAGTGTGATCATAGAGCCATACATTGACGGGCACAGGTCGTCTGACCAATGATGGATTCTTTGCCAGTGTGTTTTACTTCAGTGTCCGGGACGGAACAATTATATCATACTTGAAGCTGCACAATAGATATGTAAAGCCATCTGATCCGATTGCTCAATCCACCCTATTCCCATCTTGCCCGCGTTGGTCCATATCCCATTCCTCCTGAATCTCTTCAATCCTTCCACTGATTCTAATTGTGTTAGACGCTGTTAGAGTACCGTGGAAATGTTACTCATACTGTGCTCGGCCACCAGGATTTTGAGAGCTCTCTCTCTCTCTCTTCTTCTCTCTCTCTCTCTCTCTCTCTCTCTCTCTTTCTCTCTCTCTCTCTCTCTCTCTCTCTTCTCTCTCTCTCAGACTAGATATGTGTGTTGAGCATTGACGTTACCTCTGCTTGAGTTGCTAATAAAGGACTTTGGTTCTTACTCACTTTGGTGAGCTTATCAATTATTCAACGGGTAATATTACCAAGCTCTTTCGTCAGTATATATCCAAGTCAGTGGATAGTTTTAAGCGAAGAGATAGACAAATTCTTGATAAGAAACGGGTGTCAAAGTGTTATGGGGAGAAGGCGGGAAAATGAGATTGATAGGAGAAATCACATGATTGAATGGCGGAGTAGACTCAATGGGCGAGTGGTCTAATTGTACTCCATAACTTGGGGAATCGTGAACTTGTGGGACCTTGCTGTAACAACGTGCTGATCAATGTGTGGCGCCTCTGTATAGTTCACCGTAAACGATCGATCCTCCAGTCCCTTGGTTGGAAAATGGACAAATCGTTTACAAACAAATATGGAGAGGGGCTAGACTATGGTGCAGGGCAATGAATTACGCTAGAGGTATCTTCGATTTAGTCAGCATTCAAACACAAGGTATGAGGACTCGCGGATTCTCGGGGGAAGATGGACTGGGGCTCACGGTCACTGTGACGACTGATGGCCGGCGAACCTATGTATCTCGTCATCTAGTTGTGCCATAGACCCAGTCACCATCTCCTCAGGCTATCAGCAGTGATCAGAGGCACCCCGGCTGTAGGCCCGTCACCTTCTGCTCCACAAGGAAAACAACTCTAGCATCCATCCAGCCAACTGAGACAAAAAACCACGCTGGATAGAACCAAGTGTGTCACGGAGTGGAGCGCAAACTCTTCTCCATTACACTGCTACATATCTTCACCAGATACAAGCTGAGCTCCCCAATGCAGCATGGGTGAAGCTCAACAGACTTGTTACTGGAGTTGGGCATTTCAATGCCAACATGTGGAGATGGGGTCTCCGCCAGAGCCCAGCCTGTGAATGCGGAGCAGAACAACAGACACCCAACCATGTCATCTCTGGGTGCCCGCTCTACCACCCCCAATGGAGTCAGGGCCTGGCAGACATCAACGCATCAGGACAACTAAATGGCTGCCTCAAACACCCGGCTTGAGATCTAACTATTCCTTTGGTTTATGTTTCACTCGCAAGAAGAGGAAGAAGATGGCCGAGTGGTCGGCCAGCCTGACTGGTGAATTAGGGGGGAAATCGGAATCATCAAAAGGAATAAACCAAATATTATCTCACCATATAGGTGTGGTCTTCAACGGACACATTGGAACTTCTCCCCTGGAAACAGAAAATAGATTTGATTTGATATTGATAGTCATAATTGTCCCAGCTATTCCAACCTGTCATTGCAACTCAAGCCGAAGCAATCACAATAGTCAGCTATAATTTTCTGTCAATACCCACCTATAGTTGGGGGCTCCCTACATGCACACAGTTCTCCAGTGTGGTCTCGCAAACGACTTGCACAACCTGCACACGCGGTCCCAAATTACAGATAAGGAACTGCTGATGAGGGTTCCAGCCGGCGATGACACAGAAATAAAAATTCCGGAGTACTCAGCTGGACAGGCTGCATCTCAGGAGGCAGGAATGGGTGACATTAGGGTCATAGAAACATAGAAACATAGAAATTCGGTGCAGAGCAGGCCATTCGGCCCTTCGAGCCTGCTCCGCCATTCAATATGAATCATGCTGATCATCCAACTCAGTATCCTTGTACCTGCCTTCTCTCAAAACCCTGAATCCCCAGCCACAAGGGCCACATCCAACTCCCTCTTAAATATAGCCACGAAGTGGCTCAACTACCTTTGTGGCAGAGAATGTCACAGAATTCTCATTTCGGTCCTTAAAAGACTTCCCCCTTATTCATTACACTGTGACCCTTATCCTGGACTTCCCCAACATCGGGGAACAATCTTCTGCATCGAGCTGTCAACCCTAAGAATTTTGTTAAGTCTCTATGAGATCACCCCTCAATCTTCTAAATTCCAGCGAGTACAAGCCGAGTCTATCCAGTCTTTCTTCATATGGAACTCGTGCCATCCAGGATCAGTTGGTGAACTTCTATGTATCCCTCTATGGCAAGGGTCGAAGGGGCGAGACCTTTCATCTCAGACTGATAGTCAGGGGAGAGGGAGACAAGGAAGGGTATGGGTTGAAAACAAAAGGTCAAAGAGGACGTGGATCAAGGCGAGAGAGGTCCTTCTACATTTCTACAGTGCGGCCTTGAGATACCCAACCTGGAGTAGTGTGTTGCAGTTTTGGTCCCTAGTTTGAGGAGGACTTATTTGCTAATGAGGGAGTGCAGCGTAGGTTTCACCATGAGTATTCCCGAGGGGATGGCGGACAGTCAAATGCTGAGGAGGAATGGAGACGCTGGGCTTGTTATACTCTGGAATTTAGAACGGTGAGAGGGGATATAATTGAAACATATAAGATTATTAAGGTTTTGGACACGCTTGAGGCAGGAAACATGTTCTCGATGTGGGGGGAGTCCAGAACCAGGGCCACCTTTCAAGAATAAGCGTTAAGCCATTTAGAACGGAGAGGAGGAATCACGTTTTCACACAAAGAATTGAGAGTCTGTGGAATTCTCTGCCTCAGAGGGCGGTGGAGGCCGGTTCTCTGGATACTTTCAATAGATAGTTAGATAGGGCTCTTTAAGGTAGCAGAGTCTGGGGAGAAGGCGGGAACGGGGTACTTATTGGGGATGATCAGCCTCGATACTGGTCCCGGAGGACTAGGATGGGTGGGCTGGGGGGGGGGGGGGGGTGGAGAGAGCGGGAGAGGAAGGGTTCCTTGAAGATAGCCAAGTCAACATTCGAAATAGGGGAGAGAAAAACAGGTTCAATAAATAACAAATTTCGTGCAATAATTATATAGTATTTTGCAGTTCAGAGCTCAGAGCTTATTTAGAGTACTAGAATGATGCAGTGTGGAAACAGGCCCTATGGCCCAACTTACCTACAGCGGCCAACATGTCCAAGCGACACTAGACCCACGTGCCTGCGTTTGGCCCATATCTGTCTAAACCTGTCCTATTCGTGTACCTGTCCAACTGCTTCCTAAACGCTGGTATAGTCCCAGCCTCAACTACCTCCTCGGGCAGCTTATTCCATACACCCACCACCCTCGGTGTGGAAAAGTTACCCCTCAGATTCCTATTAAATATTTTCCGCTTCACCTTGTACATATGTCCTCTGGTCCTCGATTCCCCTCCTCTGGGCAAGAGATTCTCTGCAGCTAACGGTCTATTCCTCTCATGCTTTTGTACACCTCTATAAGATCACCCCTCATCCTCCTGCGCTCCAAGAAATAGAGCCCCAGCCTACTCAACCTCTCCCTGTAGCTCACATCCTCTGGTCCTGGCAACAATCTCCTAAATCCTCTCTGACCCCATTCAAGCTTGACAATCTCGTTCTTGTAACACGGTGCCGAGAACTGAACACAATATTCTAAATGCGGTATCGCCAACGTCTTATGTAACTCGAACATGACTTCCCAACATCAATCCTTCGGTACTATGATGTCCCTAGTTCATTACTCCGGCTCGGACAATCCCTCTCACGGCTGCATAACACCACTGTCTCCTTAGAATCATAGAAAATAGGTGCAGGAGTAGGCCATTCGGCCCTTCGAGCCTGCACCGCCATTCAATATGATCATGGCTGATGATCCAACTCAGTATCCCGTACCTGCCTTCTCTCCATACCCCCTGATCCCTTTAGCCACAAGGGCCACATCTAACTCCCTCTTAAATATAGCCAATGAACTGGGCCTCAACTACCTTCTGTGGCAGAGAATTCCACAGACTCACCACTCTCCTTGTCAACGAAACACACTCATATCATGAATAGAACACCAGGTACCAACCTGTTCAATACCCGGGAGATTTTCATACGGGTGCCACTTGTCCCCGGCGTTTGCAGCAATGTTTCTGCGGAAATACAACGCCTTCAGTCACGAAGTCAAGATTTTCCCACCACAATAATTGGTCCAGCGCAAATGCAGACTATTCGGCCCGTTTCCACTGTACTAGCTGGAGTATTGTGTGCAGTTGTATTTCCTAATTTAAGAAAGGACGTTCTGGCTATTGAGTGAATGCAGCGTAGGTTGAATTGAATTTAATTGAATTGAATACATTTTATTGACCACCTCTTCTACTTGCGTATGACGTGCACAGCTTGAAGTTGTAGGATAACTTGTTCACCCCTCAATTTTCCCCCCCCCCCCCCCCCCCCCCCCCCCCCCCCCCCCCCCCCCCCCCCCCCCATTTTACCCCTCCCCCCCCTTTTTATTTGATCTTATTTGTTTGTGCATTATGCATGCCGGGTTCATTGCATTCGTCGAAACAGGGCGGACCAGGTGAAGGTTGCAATCTCCCACCCATTATAGACCGCGGTCTCCGGTAAAAAAAAGTGGCCGATTCGGAAACTCCAAGCCGCTGAGAGTGTTCTTCCGTTCCGACATCCGATCATCCCGCCGAGAGGGCCTGAACATCGGGCCGCCGTGGCGGCGACTGTGGAGCGTTCAAGGCCCCGACCACGGGTGAACGAAGAGCAAGATGACTGGACTTTATTGCCTTCCCTCACAGTGGGAAACGTTGATTCCGCTGTGTGGGGATGTTCATGTTAAATTCTATCGTGTCTTGTGCTCTTTTTATTCGTATGGCTGTATGGTAACTCAAATCTCCCTGTACCAATTGGGGCATGTGACAACAAATGTAACCAGAACTTGAACATGAACTTGAATCAAGTGTGTACTCATACAAGGAATTTGCCTTAGTGCTCCGCTCGCATGTAACAACACGATATACACTGTTCTTCCATTCGCTTACTATCTCTTCCGATAATCCTCACCGTGTTGTTATTCATCCGGGGTGCGGGGTTCCGCCTTAGCAAACATAAACCCAGATACAATTTGTGATAAAGAGCTGCAGATGCTGGTTTAAATCGAGGATAGACACCAAAATGCTGGCATAACTCAGCGGGACAGGCAGCATCTCAGGAGAGAAGCAATGGGTGACGTTTCGCGTCAAGAGCCTTCCTCAGACACGAGCAAGTATCCCCCATGAAAGAACATTAACATGGGGCTGGACGAGCTGTAAAAATAGGCAATAGACAATGGGCAATAGACAATATACAATAGACAATAGGTGCAGGAGGAGGCCATTCGGCCCTTCGAGCCAGCACCGCCATTCAATGTAATCAAGGCTGATCATCCACAATCAGTTCCCCGTTCCTGCCTTGTCCCCATATTCCCTGACTCCGCTATCTTTAAGAGCTCTATCCAACTCTTTCTTGAGAAGGCAGAGAATTCCACAGACTCACAACTCTCTGGGTGGAAAGGTTTTTCCTCATCTCCGTTCTAAATGGCCGACCCCTTATTCTTAAACTGTGCCCCCTGGTTCTGGACTCCCCCAACATCGGGAACATGTTTCCTGCCTCCAGCGTGTCCAAACCCTTAATAATCTTATATGTTTCAATAAGATCCCCTCGTACCCTTCTAAATTCCAGGGTGTACAAGCCCAGCCGCTCCAATCTATCAACATGTTACTGGCCCGCCTTCCCGGGAGATAACCTGGTGAATCTACGCTGCACTCCCTCGATAACTGTGATCTTCCTAAACTCCTCTCAGATCTGTCCTTACTTCCCAGTGCTGCACTGCTATCTACCTCATTGGTGACCGTCAGCCTATCCTTGATCGGGCTTTACATTGCACTAAACGCTATTCACCTATCACGTATCACGTATAAATTGCTCGATTGCAAACTTTTTTGTCTGCTGGCTGGTTAGCACAGGACAAAAATAATTGAACTGTCAGGCTTTTCGCTACCAGGCAGCACCTCGGGAGAACATGGACAGTTACGAAGTGCTGCAGCAACTCAGCGGGTCAAGCAGCATCTCTGGAGAACATGGATTAGTTAGCAGTTTTATTGTGCGTGGCCCGTTGGGCAAGAGTGACCATAATATGGTTGAGTTGTTCATTAGGATGGAGAGTGACATAATTGTCGGAAACAAGGGTTCTGAACTTAAACAAAGGTAACTTTGAGGGTATGAGACGTGAATTGGCCAAGAGAGACTGGCAAGTGATTCTTAAAGGGTTGACAGTGGATGTGCAATGGAAGGCATTTAAAGACTGCATGGATGAACTACAACAATTGTTCATCCCAGTATGGCAAAAGAATGATAAATCAGGCAGGTAGTTGCATCCATGGATAACAAGGGAAATCAGGGATAGTATAAAAACAAAAGATGAAGCATACAAATTAGCCAGAAAAAGCAGCCTATCAGAGGACTGGGAGAAATTCAGAGTCCAGCATAGGACGACAAAGGGCTTAATTAGGAAAGGGAAAATAGATTATGAAAAGATCACTGGCAGGGAACATAAAAACTGACTGCAAAAAAGTGTTTATAGAGATGTGAAGAGTAAGAAGAGATTAGTTAAAACAAATGTAGGTCCCTTGCAGTCAGAAACAGGTTAATTTGATCATGGGGAACAAGGACATGGCAGACCAATTGATTAACACTACTTTGGTTCTGTCTTCACTAAGGAAGACATAAATAAATCTGCCGGAAATAGCAGGGGACCGGTGGTCAATTAGGTGGAGGAACTGAGATGAAATCCAGGTTAGCCGGGAAGTGGTGTAGGGTAAATTGAATGGATTAAAGGCGATAAATCCCCAGGCCAGATAGTCTGCACCCAGAGTACTTAAGGAAGTAGGCACAGAAAATAGTGAATGCATTAGTAATAATTTTTTAAAACTCCTTAGATTATAGTTGCTGAGGATTGGAGGGTAGAAAATGTAACCCACTTTTTAAAAAAGGAGGGAGAGAGAAAACGGGGAATTACAGCCAGTTAGTCTAACATCCGAATTCCCTCTTCCAAATCATTAATGATATGTGGTAAACAGTTGCGGCCCCAACACCGAGACTGTGGCGGCACTCCATTCGCCACACCCCTAACTGGTGCCTGCCATTCTAACATAAGGCCCCGATTTCACTTCCTATTCTTATTTGCTGTCCTGCCTCGTCCCACCTATCAACCTATAGAAATTTTGCACACAGTCTATCCATGTCAACACACTACCCCACATACCATGTGCTCTAATATTAGTCACCCCAGCTCTCCCGTGCAGCGGACACTCTTATCTATAAATAAAGCGCTTACTCAAAGTCCACCAACCACCCCTAGATACACTGCCCCCACATCCCCACTGGCACCTGCTTCATCCATTTTACTTATCACATCCCTCATAGAAAGCGATCATTCAGCCACGAAGATTACTCCCGTCAACCTCTGCCATTAGGAATCCCTGGACAACGGGCACCCCCCCGGGCCTATTTGCGTGATGTGTGTCCAGCATGCCCAGCGCGAATTGTGTACGTAGCTCAGATCATCACACAAACCAACCTCCCTACCATTTGTGAAAGCCAGCTGCGGAATCACCGGTATATCAAGTCTCACACCGGTCACTCCCTCTTCTCCCCTCTCCCATCGAGCAAGAGGTGCAGAAGTGTGAAAACGCACAGCGCCAGATTCAGGGACAGTTTCTTCCCCGCTGTTGTCAGGCAACTGAATCACCCTGCCGCAACCAAAGAGCAGTCGTGAACTACTATCTACCTCATTGGATACCCTCGGACTATCCTCTATCGGGGACTCTATTGGTTTTAACTTGCACTAAACGTCACTCACTTATCATGTATCTGCACACTGTAAATTGATCTATTGCAACAATTGTGTAGGAAGGAACAGCAGATAGACACTAAATGCTTGAGTAACTCAGCGGGCCAGGCATCATCCCTGCAGAGAATGGGTGACGTGTTGGTCGAGACCATTCTTCCCTCGTTCCTTCTCTCCGGAGATGCTGCCTGTCCCGCTGAGTTACTCCAGCAATTTGTGTCCGTCTTCGATAGCAACCATGTTTTGTCTAGCTGCTGACGCAACAAATGCTTGTCACTGTGCCTCGGTGTATAGGACAATAAATTGAACCTTACTATGGCCCCATGAGTGACACACAGCGAAGGCCAAGAGACATTGGACCCTGACCAGAGGAGATAAATGAATTGATATTAGTTGGACACAAGTCAAGAGTCAAGAGTGTCTTATTGGCAAATGTCCCGGACGGGACAATGAAATTCTTACTTGCTGTAGCACAACAGAATATGTGAATATGTAAACGTTTTATATAACGGGGAAAAAAGAAAAAGTTCAATAAATAATGAATATAGTGCAAATAACAAATAATAATATAGCCTTTTGCAGTTCAGAGCTCATAGCTCATTCGTTGTGTTTAATAGCCTGATGGTTGTGGGGAAGAGGCTGTTCCTGAACCTGGACGTTACAATTTTCAAGCCCCTCTACCCTCTTCCTGATGGCAATGGTGAGATAAGTGTGTAGGCAGGATGGTGTGGGTCTCTGATGATTTTGGCTGCCTTTTTCGGGCAGTGACTACGATAGTTCTCTTCGACGGAGGGGAGGTCAAAGCCGGTGGTGGACTGGGCAGCGGTCCATGTTAATTCCAACTTTACGGCCCGTCATAGCGAGTAATATGAACCTATCCGAAATCTCTGACGTTTATCATGAAACAGATATGCGAGGGAGAGAAAGGACATTTGGAGAATACGCTCGATCCAAAATTATTTCCAAAAATCATTTAATTAATTTACAGAAGAATGTAGTTGATACATGCCCAAAATGAAGAGCGATACGCGAGCGTTTATCGCGTCGTTTTATTGTGGGATGAACTGAAAAATGGACTGGACCAGAATGTCAGGACAGACAAACATTCACTGAGGTACTCTACCGCTGCGCCACCGAGACCGCCCTACCCATTGATCTATCTATCTGTAGATAGCAATTTTCGTTAGTTATTATAAACCGCAAACCGCTCACTACAGTTGCTGGTGTGCGCGAGGGAAGGATCAGATCGCATAGTGAATCAAAATATATTGGTGGGGGGGGGGGGGAGAGAGTTGGGGGAGGGGATGAGGGGCGTCCATCACATCACAAGGATCCAATAATTGTAAATTCTCCCTAATGTGTGTAGGATGGTATCAATCCAGAGAGTTGGGAGTCTGTGGAATTGTCTGCCTCAGAGGGCGGTGGAGGTCGGTTCTCTGGATACTTCAAGAGAGAGCGAGATAGGGCTCTTAAAAATATGGGGAGAAGGGGATATGGGGAGAAGGCAGGAACAGGGTACTGATTGGGGATGATCAGCTATGATCACATTGAATAGCGGTGCTGGCTCGAAGGGCCAAATGGCCTACTCCTGCACTTATTGTCTATTGTCTATACGTAAACATCGTAAAACTCGGAATAGTATTCGCTTCTGTAGTTTCCCCAAGCAGTTTCCCCAAGCAGAAAAAAAACGCTGTGAACTTTGATTGTCCAGCATTCACAATATTTTACTCTACAAGATACATCAGACGTGATATCTGGTGCTGAACAGTTGAACGCTGTTTGTTAATTCACTCCAATTCAGAATTTGATTAGGATATTGTTTCCATTTTCTCCGGCGCTTTCTCCTGCTGTCCCGCCTCCTTCTTGTAGGTCGGATTGTTGTAACCCACATACATGTTTGCATCCTGGGTTGTGCTTCTGGCCCGCCATCTTTCGATTTTTTCAGACACTTTCAAAGAAAGCAAAACAACACACAAGGAAAAAAAAAATCTAGTCTTCTTTTTGCCTCGGCCTACTGGTCGTGAGTGCAGAAAAAACATAGGAGACAAAGCGATCCAATGCAGAGGGCCAGAGAGTCATCATCATCCCCTTTAAAATTAAAAAATACATTGATGAGATCTCTTCAGCACCCATAGCCAGGTATGAAGGTGTCATGTGCGCCGAGACAGTCACAGACTGGTAGAGTAACTCAGCGGGTCAGGCAGCATCTCTGGAGAACATGGACAGGTACAGAGTGCTGGAGTAACTCAGCGGGTCAGGCAGCATCTCTGGAGAACATGGGACAGTACAGAGTGCTGGAGTAACTCAGTGGGTCAGGCAGCATCTCTGGAGAACATGGACAGGTACAGAGTGCTGGAGTAACTCAGCGGGTCAGGCAGCATCTCTGGAGAACATGGACAGGTACAGAGTGCTGGAGTAACTCAGCGGGTCAGGCAGCATCTCTGGAGAACATGGACAGGTACAGAGTGCTGGAGTAACTCAGTGGGTCAGGCAGCATCTCTGGAGAATATGGACAGGTACAGAGTGCTGGAGTAACTCAGGGGAAGTTGTTGGGGTCGTGCCAAAACCTCCTAAACCGTGTGACACTAAACTAAACCAGAACTCAAACTAAATGAAGCTCTGCGGCCTGATCGATCCAAGACTGTGCTGGGGTGTGGCAACTCGTTGTACTTTATCACAGAGTCACACATTGTGGAAACAAACCCGTCAGCCCAACCTGCCCACACCCACCAACATGCCCCATCTGCACTAGCCAAACGGTGTGGACACAGACACAAACATTTCAGCCCAACTTGCCCACACCCACCAACACACCCCATCTACAATAGTCCCACCTACGTGCGCTTGGTCCATATCCCTCCAAACCTGTCCTATCCATGTACCTGTCTAACTGTTTTTTGAACATTGGGATAATCCCAGCCTCATCTACCTTCTCTGGCAGTTTGTTAGATACACCCACCACCCTCTGTGCGGAAAGGTTACCCCTCGGGTTCAGGGTCAGGCAGCATCTCTGGAGACAAGGAATGGGTGACGTTTCGGGAGGGGACCCTTCCTCAGACTGGTTAGGGAAGCGAGAGATAGAGACGATTATTGTGGAGCGGACTAAAGAACATGGAATAAATATTATATGTGCGATGATAAAAGAAAACTATCCATTGTAAGAATTTAGAAAACATAGAAAACATAGAACAAACAGGTGCACGTGGAAGGCAATTCGGGTCCCTTAGCCAGAGTGAGAGAGACGAGACCGTGAGGATAGAGAGGAGTGGAGAGAGAGAGGTGAGAGAGAGAGAGAGGGGGGGGGGGGGGTGCGGGGGTGGTGGGGGAATGGCGGGGCTACCTGGATGTGAGATAATCAATATTCATTTCCACTGGGCTGCAGATGACCCAAACGAAATATAAGATGCTATTCCTCCAATTTCGTTTCGCCTCACTTGACAAGGAGGAGGACCGAGGACAGATAGATTAGGTCTGTTTGGGAAGGGGGGTGAGTATTAGTGTGTTCAGCAGCGGGAGGTCAGGTTGGTTCAGGCGGACGGAGCGAAGGTTGATTCAGTGAAAACGATCGTCCAGTCTGAGTTTGGTCTCGTGATGTGTAAGAGTCCACATCTTGAACAACGGACGCAGTAAGATGAGGTTAGAGTAGTACAAGTGAACTCTGCCTCACCTGAAAGGGACTGTCTGGGCTCCTGGACGAGTCGTGGATGGGGGTGACGCGGATTAAGTTTCAACACTTACAGTTGTGCGGCAGGCTTGCAGATTGCAGATGACGACGATGCAGGGGACAAAGAGAAGTATCCAGAACTCCGGAATGCTTAATTCCGAGTAACTTCCATTCCTGAAACACTTCAATTAATTTTCAGTACCTCAAATATTAACTGCAAGGGATATCCAGCACAACATGCTAATTATCAGGCAACGGAAAAGATGCCACCACAACCAGGAACAGTCCTCAAGACTATCCTCCTCATTGGTGACACTTGGATTAGAAACATGCAACATAGAAAATAGGGGCAGGAGCAGGCCATTGGCCCTTCGAGCCTGCACGCCTTTCAATATGATCACGGCTGTATCATCCATCCGTATCTGCAACCTGCCTTCTTCCATACCCCCTGTTCCCTTCAGCCACAAGGGCCAATCCAAATCCTCTTAAATATGGCCAACGAACTGGCCTTCAACTCCCTTCTGTGCAGAGAATTCCCCACCAGATTCACCACTCTCTGTGTGAAAAACGATTTTCTCATTCGGTCCAAAAAGACTTCCCCCGTATCCTTAAACTATGACCCCTTGTTCTGGGACTCCCAACATCGGAACAAGCTTCTGCATCTAGCCTGTCCAACCCTTAGAATTTTGTAAGTTTCTGAATTCCAGCGGTACAAGCCGAGTCTATCCAGTCTTTCTTCATATGGACGTCGTGCCATCCCTAGATTCAGTGGTTTTTCTCGATCGCCCGTTTCTGGCTTGGCAACAGACAATAGACAATAGCATAAGCAATTGGTGCCAGGCTGGCTCGAAGGCCTACCCTGCACCTATTGTCAAATTGTATTTCACCTCACTGAATCTTTGGTATCTTGGCTGTCTTGCTCTCTTTTCGTTCCTCTACTCTCGTCTCATCTCATCTCATCCCATCTCATCTCGCCATCTCATCTCATCTCATCTCGACTTGTCTTAACCAAACAGTTAAAAAGCTCTCCCTGTAGCTCAGCTTCCTAGTGTCTCCAGTTATTTCTGACATTATTTTCCAAGTGACATCCCGCCCGTCGCACACCCTACACCCGCACACTCACCGCGTCCAATGTAACAGGTAGACGAGGTGTACCGGTAGTTGGCTTTGCACTTGTAGATCGTGTCCCACCGGTTGACGAAGTGCTCCCGCGACACGTTGACAGCGAAACGCTGGGTGCTGGTCTTTTGCTCATATAGCCCGCCGGGTCCGGTCCAGGTGAGGGTGGGAAACGGAAGTCCGCCGTTGTAGAAGCAGTCCAGCATGACGTAATCGCCCACATTATAGGAAGTGCAGGACAAGTAGGAAGTGTGCCTGGAGGAAGTGTGTAGCTTCGCTGCAAGAAAGAGGTGAGCGTAGGTTATCCATAGCGCCCATAGCCATTATGACTGAAATGTTGGCAATTATTATATACAAGGAATTTGGCCTTGGGTGCTCGCCCACAAGTGACAACGGGAAACATGCAGTGCAGTTCGGAAAGACACATGAACATTAACCATGAAAAAAATATAACCATTATTGATAAACATGTGAATTACTTAAAATACCAGA
Organism: Okamejei kenojei; assembly: GCA_035221665.1. Classification (NCBI taxonomy): domain Eukaryota; kingdom Metazoa; phylum Chordata; class Chondrichthyes; order Rajiformes; family Rajidae; genus Okamejei; species Okamejei kenojei. Next base: position 110,674 of record JAVHYY010000551.1, on the reverse strand, counting down.
GCAAAAAGAGGCTACAGATTTTTGTTTATTGAGTAGAGCTACTGCTGGTGGAGAAGAACGTTTTCACGTCTGGCTGCCGGCGGCTGTGACTGTCCGGTTGTAGGCCCTCAGAGGGAAGTGATTTCAAAGAGTTTGTGGGCCAGTGTGATGGGGTCGGAGATGATCTTAGCGCTCGCTTCCTGGCTCGTCGCACAATGAGAAACACGGCTGACGGGTTGAAGAGAGTGAGAGGGAGGGACCAATTCACTAGGAGTGGCCAACAGTTTACACAAATGGTGGTAGGTAACGAAGAAGTAGACGGCATAGAAAATAGGTGCACGAGTACCGCCCTTCGAGCCAACTCCTCTATTTCAATATGTTCATCCAAAATAAGTAACCCGCTTCCTGCCTTTCTCCCGTTATCGCTTGATTCCGTTTAACCCCGAGATCTAAATCTAACTCTCTCTTGAACACATCAGTTGAGTTCGCCTCCGCTGCCGCCGTGAACGCACCAACTCTACGTTACCCCACCTTGCGCACTTCCTCTGGCAGAAAGACTAAAGTGCGGAGTAACACAACGGGTCGCAGCATCTCTGGAGAACTTGGGACATACGCAATGTTTCGGGGTGGACGCTTCTTCAACCTTCATCCCCGACCCCAACTCGCCAATCACTTTCCCCGGAGTAGTTGCCTCGCCCCGTTGTCACCCACACTTTGAGTCTGTTTTCCTGTGGATGCGCTCTTGGAACTCCTAACGCCGTCTTGTACAACTGTACATAGCTGTGACATTCAGCACTCAAAGAGATTAAACCTTAGATATTTATGAAATAAACGTTTTTTTTCGCGGGGAACCAGACCTTACGTGCAAACAGATGTGAACACAGGACTCCCATCAGTGTAAAGATTACAGTTGCCATGGCCTCGGTCTTCGGAGACGAAGAGATTTTCAGAGGATCCGTTCTCGCTCGCTCCCTTCAGAAATAGTCGGACTGGAGGACTAAAGGTAAACGAAACGCTGTCCGAGTGCCAACCTGACTGGAATCTGACACTTCCTTGTTGTGTGAGTAGGATGGAACTGCAGGATGCTGGTTTAAACCGAAGAGGGACCTGCCCTCAACCTGTCCCCCCCCCCCCACCCCCCCCCCCCCCCCCCCCCCCCCCCCCCCCCGCTTCCAACCAGAGGCTTCTCAGTTGCGACAGGTATTTCACCCAACTGCTGCCGGTGTTTGTAATCACGGGACTGACGTAATCAGATTTCACAAAAGCATTATGTAACTACAAGATGACTGAAATACAGCAGGTCTGAAGAAGGGCCTCGACCCGAACCGTCACCCATTCCCCCTCTCCAGAGACGCTGTGGAAACAGGCCCTTCGGCCCAACTCGCCCACAGCGGCCAACAATGTCCCAGCTACCCTAGTCCCACTTGCCTGCGCTTGGTATATAGTCCTCCCAACCTGTCCTATCCATGTACCTGTCCAACAGCTTCTTAAACGTTGTGATAGTCCCAGCCTCAACTACCTCCTCTGGCAACTTGTATTTTGTGTCTATCTTCGATTTAAACCAGCAGTTATTTCCTACAGTAGGCACACAATGTTGGAGTAACACAAGCGGGACATACAGCGTCTCTGGCGAGAAGGAATGGTTGACGTATCGGCTCGAGCCCCTTCTTCACCCAGTCCTTCTCTCCAGAGATGCTGCCTGTCCCGTTACAATTACTCCATCATTTTGTGTCTGTCTTCAGTTTAAACCAACATCTGCTGTTCCTTCCAACACGTTCTTTCCTACGGATTCGTTTCCATGTTGTACATTTGAATGAAACTGAACTAAAACTGTATTTAACTGCACTTTAGTTTAAAGGATTTGGCGAGATAAACGAAGAACTAAAAGACCAGGTAGACAAAAATGCTGGAGAAACTCAGCGGGTTAGGCAACATCTATGGGGCGAAGGGATAGGGTACGGTTCGGGTCGAGACCCTTCTTCAAACCCCAAGTCATTTTAATCCCTTTCTCGAAACAAGGGTGGACCACGTGAAGGTTACAATCTCCCTCCCAGTGGATTGACCTGAATGGTGGAGTAGAGTTGATGGGCCGAATTGCCCTAATTCTGCTCTATCACATGAAATTTGAAACTTATGCCACCGTGACGGACACTTTTAATTTAGTTTCTCTTCTACGCTTTCTCCCTTCCGAACCCCCCCCCCCCCCCCCCACCGACCATTTCATTATGAAACAGGATCCTGACGCTACTGTACCTGCCTGAGGTACTCCAAAACTTTATACTGTCCACGTTCTTCCACCGAGATGCTGCCTGACAGCTGTGTTATTCAGCACTTTGTTTCCTATCCATGTTCTACAGAGAGATGCTGCTGACCGCCGGGTTATTTCCAGAAACTTCATGATGTTTTTTGTCTAACCAGCATCTGCAGTTCTCTGCTCAGCTATTACATTTAGTAATACCGCCCCCCCCCCCAATCTCCGTCCTCCCCCCACCTCCACCGATTCAACTTCCTCCCGTTGCCAGGGAACTAGCAGAAATACCAATGGCGATAACATCCGAGAAGTACTTTGTTCCATTAGCTTCCCATTCGATGCTGAGAACATAACTTGGTTTGCAGGTTGAGTATGAGGAACCTGTGGTTCGTGTGAATCTAACTGCAATAGTTGTTCTCTTTACAAACCAGCGCTATGAATATTTATTTCTCTAACTTCAAGTAACCCTTTCTTTCCCTCGATCTCCAGTGCGTCTGAACGTACCTGATCCCAGTTTATCCCAGGCCCACAGTATAAGAATAAGGAGTAAGCCATTTAGAACGGAGACGAGGAAACGCTATTTTAACCAAGAGTTGTGAGTCTTCACAATGAGCTGGAATTCTCTGCCTTAGATGGCGGTGGAGGCCGGTTCTCTGGATACTTTCAAGAGAGAGCTGGATGGGGCTCTTAAAGATAGCAGAGTCATAGAAACATAGAAACATAGAAATTAGGTGCAGGAGTAGGCCATTCGGCCCTTCGAACCTGCACCCGCATTCAATATGATCATGGCTGATCATCCAACTCAGTGCCGTGTATATGCCTTCTCTCCCTACCCCATGATCCCAAAAGGGTCAAATCTAACGCCTCTTAAATATAGCCAATGAACTGAGCTCAACTACCTTCTGTGGCAGAGAATTCCACAGATCCACCACTCTCTGTGTGAAAAATGTTTTTCTAATCTCGGTCCTACAAGACTTCCCCTTTATCCTTAAACTGTGACCCCTTGTTGTGGACTTCCCCAACATCGGGAACAATCTTCCTGCATCTAGCCTGGCCAACCCCTTAAAAATGTTGTAAGTTTTTATAAGATCCCCCCCTCAATCATCTAAATTCTAGCGAGTACAAGCCGAGTCTATCCAGTCTTTCTTCATATGAGAGTCCTGCCATCCCAGGAATCAGTCAGAGTATTGAGTGGAGAAGTTGAGAGGTCATGTTGCAGTTATATAAGATGTTAGTGAGGCCGCATTTAGAATATTGTTTTCACTTGTCGGCACCGTGTTACAGGAAATATATTGTCAAGCTTGAAAGGGTACAAAAAAGATTTACGAGGATGTTGCCAGGACTAGAGGGTGTGAGCTACAGGGAGAGGAACCTTCTCTGTACTCCCCCTATGGCAAGAATATATTTCCACAATTAGGAGACCAACACTGTACGCAACTTTCAGAAGGCTTTCGGCAAAGTCCCACACAAGAGATTAGTATACAAACTTAAAGCACGCGGTATTGGCGGTTCAGTATTGATGTGGATAGAGAACTGGCTGGCAGAGAGGAAGCAAAGAGTAGTAGTCAACGGGTCCTTTTCAGGATGGCAGGCAGTAACTAGTGGGGTACCGCAAGGCTCGGTGCTGGACCCCAGCTATTTACAATATATATTAATGATTTTTGGAGGAGGGAATTAAATGCAACATCTCGAAGTTGGCGGATGACACGAAGGCTGGGGCAGTGTTTAGCGGTGAGAGATGCTAGGAGGCTGCAAGATGACTTGGACAGACTGGGTGAGTGGGCAAAATGCATGGCAGATGCAGTATAAATGTGGATAAATGTGAGGTTATCCACCTTGGTGGTAAAAACAGGAAAGTAACTAGTAGTTGAATGGTGTGACCAATTCGGAAAAAGGGGAGATGCAACGAGACCTGGTGTCATGGTAGACCAGTCATTGAAAGTAGGCATGCAGGTGCAGCAGGCTGTGAAGAAAGCGAAATGGTATGTTGGCATTCATAGCAAAAGGATTTGAGTAAAGAGCGGGGAGGTTCTACTGCAGTTGTACAGGGTCTTGGTGAGCCACACCTGGAGTATTGCGTACAGTTTTTGGTCTCCTATTCTGAGAAAGACATTCTTGCCATAGAGGAGTACAGAGAAGGTTCACCAGAATGATTCCTGGGATGGCAGGACTTCCATATGAAGAAGACTGGATAGACCTCGGCTTGTACTCGCTGGAAATTAGAAGATTGAGCGGGGATCTCATAGAGACTTAAAACATTCTTTAGGGGTTGGACAGGCTAGATTCAGGTAGAATGTTCCCGATGTTGGGGAAGTCCAGGACAGGGTCACAGCTTAAGGATAAGGGGGATGTCTTTTAGGACGCGAGATGAGATAATCGTTTTTTCACACAGAGTGGTGAAATCTGTTGGAATTCTCTGCCACAGAAGGTAGTTTGAGGCCAGTTCGTTGGCCATATTTAAGAGATTGGATGTGGCCCTTGTGGCTGAATGGTTCAGGTTGTATGGAGTGAAGCAGGTACAGGACACTGAGTTGTTTCGATGATCAGCCATGATATATATTGAATGGCGGTGCATGCTCGAAGGGTCGAATGGCCTGCTCCTGCTCCTAATTTCTATGTTTCTTCTATGTTTCAATACTCCAGGTGTGGTCTCACCAAGACCCTGTACAACTACAGTAGAACCTCCCTAATCCTATACTCAAATCATTTTGCTATGAATGCTGACATACCATTCGCTTTCTTCACTTGCCTGCTGCACCCATGCATGCCTACTTTCAATGACTGGTATAAACCATGACACCCAGGTCTCGTTGCATCTCCCCCTTTTTACTCTAACCTCACATTTACCCACATTATACGCATCTGCCAACTAACCCAAACTATCCAAGTCATGCTTGTAGCCTCCTAGTATCATCCTCACAGCTAACACTGCCCCCCAGCTTCGTGTCATCCGCAAACTTGGAGATGTTGCATTCAATTCCCTCGTCCCAAATCATTAATATTTATTGTAAATAGCGGGGTCCCAGCACCGAGCCTTGGCGTTACCTCACTAGTCGCTGCCTGCCATGCTGAAAAGGATCCGTTATTCCTACTCTTTGCTTCCTGTCTGCCAGCTAGTTCACTATCCCACATCAAAACTGAACCCCCAATACCGTGAGCTTTAAATGTGCATACTAATCTTTTATGTGGGAGTCAGGGGATATGGGGAGAAGGCAGGAACGGGGTACTGATTGGGTATGATCAGAGATGATCACACTGAATGACGGTGCTGGCTCGAAGGGCCGAATGACCTACTCCTGCACCTATTATCTATTGATACCCCGGTTTTACTAAGCGCTCGAATTCCACTTCAGATTCGCAGATGGGACGTGTAGGTGGGACATGTTTACCGGTGTGGGCAAGTTGGGAAGAAGGGCCTGTTTCCACGCTGTATCACTCAGTGACTCTAGGACATTAAGTCCCCATCCCAGCTCACATTGACCTTTCTGTCCTGGGCCTCCTCTATTGTCAGAGTGAGGCTAAACGCAAATTGGAGGAACAATTGCGCTTGGTCCAACTCTCACCAAACTTGTGCTATCCATGTACCCGTCTAACTGTCTCTTAAACGTTGGGATAGTCCCTGCCTCAATAATTTCCCGTTTGACTCCTCCCATTTCCTCCAAAAAACGGTTCTTCCTCGACCGCAGGAGCAACCTATACCCGTCCACTGATACTCTCCTCCGCCAAGCGGAGTTGGTCCTTACCCTCAATAACTTCTCGTTTGACTCCACCCATTTCCTCCAAAATTCTAACTAGTCCCTGCCTCAATTACCTCCCCTGCGCCTATTTTCTATGATTCTATGCTTGTTGCATACACTCTCCACCCTTCGTGTGAGAAAGATACCCCTTACATTCCGATTGAAGTTAGACAGAAATGCAGGAGAAACTCAGCGGGTGAGGCAGCATCTATGGAACGAAGGAATAGGTGGCGTTTCCGGTCGAGACCCTTCTTCAGACAAAGTGCTGCCAGACCCGCCGAGTTTCTCCAGCATTGTTGTCTACATTGGATTATCCCAGCATCTGCTGTTCTATCTTAAACACCTCAGATTCCTATTAAAAATGTTCCCCTTCACCTTGAACCAATGTGTCCTCTGGTCACCTTGAATGGCGGTGCTGGCTCGAAGGGTCGTATGGCCTACTCCTGCATCTATTGTCTATTGCCTGTTCTCCTCGATTCCCTATTCTGGGCAAGAGATTCTGTGCATCTTGCTTTAGAGTGGTTATGGGCCAAACGCGGACAGGTGGGATTAGGATCGTTGCGTGGGCAAGTTGGTTCTAAAGGCCTGTTTCCACACTGTATCACTCGATGTATCTATATACCTATCCTATCCACCTACCTGGCCAAACGTGGACAGGTGGGACTAGTGTAGATGTTGGTTGGCGTGGGTAGGTTGGGCCAAAGGGCCTGTTTCCCTGCTCTGTAACTTACTTCTGAGCAGCATAATTGCTCAACGTGAAGCAGGATTGTCAGTTGCATTGCACCGATATGCAATTTCCTTTTTTTAAAAGGGAAGCTCGGTTTCTGGAGGCACAAACACAATTTTTTTTTAAATTAAAATGCGTGAAACATTACTCACAGATTGCTCTAGATTCTTCTGTCGAACTGGACAGTTCCCCAAAGTTATACCTGTTTAACCTGACAACCGATCCACAACCATTATGGGGATTTATGAGCGTGGGCAAGAAAGGGAAATGTGAGATGAGTTCCCCTTTTTTCCTTGTGCGTGGTTTCTTGAGCGCTTTACTTTATTGTATGTGAAATACTTCTGCATTATGAAGTTAGTTAGATTTGTATCTGCGTTTTCAATGTCATATATATTAGAAACATAGAAACATAGAAAATAGGTGCAGGAGGAGGCCCTTCGGCCCTCCGAGCCAGCACCACCATTCATTGCGATCATGGCTGAACGTCCCCAATCAATAACTCATGTCTGCCTTCCCCCCGAATCCCTTGAACTCTCTCTTAAATCCATCCAGTGATTTGGCCTCCACTGCCCTCTGTGGCAGGGAATTCCACAAATTTACAACTCCCTGGGTGAAAACGTTTTTTCTCACCTCAATCTTAAATGGCCGCCCCTTTATTCTAAAACTCTGGCCCCTGGTTCTGAACTCGCTCAACATTGGGAACATTTTTCCTGTATCTAGCTTGTCCAGTCTTTCTATCAGATCACCCCCCTCATCTTTCTAAACTCTAGTGAATTCAGGCCTAGTCTTTTCAATCTTTCTTCATATAACAGTCCCACCATCCCAGGGATCAATCTCGTGAACCTACGCTGCACTGCCTCAATCACAAGGATGTCCTTCCTCAAAGTAGGAGACCAAAACTGTGCACAATACTCCAGATATGGTCTTATCAGAGCCCTATACAACTGCAGAAGAACCTCTTTACTCCTATACTGAAATTCTCTTGTTATGAAGTCCAACATGCCATGAGTTTACTACACTGCCTGCTGTATATGCACGCATATTGATGTCAGGAATAGAGTAATAGTCGGAAGGTCATAAGGCATAGATGTAGCAGAAGGCCATTCGGCCCATCAACTCTACTCCGCCACTGAATCATGCCTGATCTACCTCTCCCTCCCAACCCCATTCTCCCGCCTTCTCCCCATATCCCCTGACACCTGTACGAATGAAGAATCTATCTATTACCACATGACAAATATCCACTGAATTGTCCTCTAGAGCCTTCTGTGGCAAATCATTCCACATATTCACCACCCTCCACTCAAATATATTTCTCCTCATCGCCCTAAAATAACCGTAGTTCTGAGGCTGTGACCTCTGGTTCTAGATTCTCCAACTAATGAAAACATTCTCCATACATCTACTCTACCACGCATTTCATATTTGGTATATTTCAAAGTGGCCCCCCCTCATTAATGATAGAGTATTGGAAACATGTCCTTTGTTTGCCCACACCGACCAACATGCCCCATGTACACTAGTCCCACCTGCCCGTGTTTGACCCATGTCCCGGTATACCGTCCCTGTCCACATACATGTCCAAATGCCGTTTTAAATGTTATTACGTATATTGTCTGTGTGTTAATATCAGCTGGACATCCACGATGGGTCACTGGGACGTTTCAAGCTGGGAAAGGTGCAGAGAAGATTTGCGAGGATGTTGCCAGGAGTCGTGGAGTCTGAGCTACAGGGGAGTTTGGGCTAGGCTAGGACTCTATTCCTTGGAGAGAAGGAAGCTGAGGGGTGATCTTTTGGAGTACAAAATCACGAGAGGCAAAGATCGGGTAAATGCGTAGTGTATCTTGACCAGAGTAGGTGAATCAGGTCTCTTGCCCAGAGTAGGTGGAACGAAGACCAGACGACAAAGTTTAAGGGAAAGTGGGGGACAGATTCAATATGAACCTGAGCGTAATATTTTTATACAAAGTATGCTGTGTATATGGAATGAGCTGCCTGGGGAGTTAGTTGAGGCAGGTACTATCATAACATTTAAGAGATATTTGGACAGGTGCATGAATAGGGCAGGTTTGTAGGGATATGGGCCAATCGCGGGCAGGTGGGACTAGTGTAGATGCGTCATGTTCGCAGGTGTGGGCCGAAGGGCCTGTTTCCACTTTTGTGCCTCAATGACTCTTCAAGCGTTGAAAGAATTTGCAATTAATTCTGAACATAATTTGCATGATTTTCTCCAGCATACAAATACAAACAGAGACTCAAATGGCTTCAGGAACAGGGGAAAACTGCTGGGGGAAATTCGGAGGGAAGGCAGGATCTCTGGAGGGAATTGCCGCATCGTCGCCCATTCCCTTTTAATAATAACGGCAAACACCATGAGTTCCTTCGTCAGATTGGCTTTGACTATAAACTCGCTCAGATGGTTTGTGCAATCGAGTTGAACTAATATTAACAATAGACAATAGACAATGTACATTCGGTGCAAGAGTAGGCCATTCGGCCCTTCGAGCCAGCACCGCCATTCAATGTGATCCTGGCTGTTCACCCCCAATCAGTACCCCTTTCTCCCGATATCTCTTGATTTCGCTAGCCCAAATATCTCTATCCAACTCTACTTTAAATTAATCCAGTGAATTGGGCTCCACTGCCTTCAGTGACAGAAAATTCCACAAATTCACAACTCACCGGGTGAAAACATTTTGTTCTCATCTCAGTTTAAATTCCTTCCCCTTTATTCTTAGACTGTGGCCGCTGGTTCTGGATTCCGACAACATTGGAAACAAATTTATTGCATCTAGCATATAATGTTACAGTGGCTTGCAAAAGTATTCATACCCCTTGAATTTTCCACATTTTGTCATGTTACAACCACAAACGTAAATGTATTTTATTGGGATTTTATGTGATAGACCAACATAATGTGGCGCATAATTGTGACGTGGAAGGAAAATGATACGTGGTTTTCAATTTTTTTTACAAATAAAAAACTGAAAAGTGTGGCGTGCAAAAGTAGTCAGCCCCCTTTACTCTGATACCCCTAAATAAATTCCAGTGCATCCAATTGCCTTCAGAATTCACCTAATTAGTAAATAGAGTCCACATGTGTGTAATCTAATCTCAGTATAAATACAGCTGTTCTGTGAAGGCCTCAGAGGTTTGTTAGAGAACATTAGTGAACAAACAGCATCATGATGCCCAAGGAACACACCAGACAGGTCAGGGATAAAGGTGTCGGGAAGTTTAAAGCAGGGTTAGGTTATAAAAAAATATCCTAAGCTTTGAATATCTCACGGAGCATTGTTCAATCCATCATCCGAAAATGGAAAGCGTATGGCACAACTGCAAACCTACCAAGACATGGCCGTCCACCTAAACTGACAGGCCGGGCAAGGAGAGCATTGATCAGAGAAGCACGCAAGAGGCCCATGGTAACTCTGGAGGAGCTTCAGAGATCCACAGCTCAGGTGGGAGAATCTGTCCACAGGACAACTATTAGTCGTGCACTCCACAAATCGGGCCTTTATGGAAGAGTGGCAAGAAGAAAGCCATTGTTGAAACAAAGCCATAAGAAGTCCCGTTTGCAGTTTGCCACAAGCCATGTGGGGGACACAGCAAACATGTGAAGGCAGGTGCTCTGGTCTGATGAGACCAAAATTGATGTTTTTGGCCTAAATGCAAAACGCTATATGTGGCGGAAAACTAACACTGCACATCACCCTGAACACACCATCCCCACTGTGAAACATGGTGGTGGCAGCATCATGCTGTGGGGATGCTTTTCTTCAGCAGGGACAGGGAAGCTGGTCAGAGTAGATGGGAAGATGGATGGAGCCAAATACAAGGCAATCTTGGAAGAAAACCTGTTAGAGTCTGCAAAACACTTGAGACTGGGGGCGGAGGCTCACCTTCCAGCAGGTCAACGACCCTAAACATACAGCCAGAGATACAATGGAATGGTTTAGATCAAAGCATATTGATGTGTTAGAATGGCCCAGTCAAAGTCCAGACCTAAATCCAATTGAGAATCTCTGGCAAGACTTGAAAATTGCTGTTCACAGAGGCTCTCCATCCAATCTGACTGAGCTTGAGGTATTTTGAAAAGACGAATGGGCAAACATTTCAGTCTCAAGATGTGCAAAGCTGGTAGAGACATACATCAAAAGACTTGCAGCTGTAATTGCAGCGAAAGGTGGTTCTACAAAGTATTGACTCAGGGGGGTGAAATCTTTTGCACGCCACACTTTTCAGTTTGCATCATTTTTCTTCCACTTCACAACTATGCACCACTTTGTGTTGGTCTATCACATAAAACCCCAATAAAATACGTTTGTGGTTGTAACGTGACAAAATGTGGAAAAGTTCAAGCGGTATGAATACTTTTGCAAGCCACTGTATACGTGTCTCTACGATCCCCTCTCTTCCTTCTAAATTCCAGTATATACAAGCCCAGACGTTCCAATACTTCCTCATTAGGCAGTGCCACCATACCGGGAATTAACCTGGAGAACCTACTCTGCACTCCTTCATTAACAAGGATGTCCTTCCTCAAATTAGGTAAGCAAAACAGCACACACTGCTCAAGAAGTTGGCTTCGCAGGGCCTGTACGACTGCAGAAGGACCTCTTTACTCCGGCACTCAAATCCTCTAGTTATGAAGGCCAACGTGCCATTAGCTTTCTTCTTTGCCTGCTGTACCTGCATGTTTACTTTCAGTGACTGGTGTACAAGGACACCCATGTCTCGTTCCATTTCCTTTTTCCCTTTTTCCTAATCAGAATCAGATCCCCTTCATCTTACAACCATGTCGTCTGGTCCTCGATTCCTCTACTCTGGCCAAGAGATTCTGTGCATCTACCAGAGATTGTGTGCATCTACTGTTCAAACAGTATATCCACGCTACCTTAAAATGTCGCGTGGGTGTACTCCTGGTGCTCCGGTTTCAACACACATCCCGAAGACGTGCGGGTTGTCGATTAATTGGCCCTCTGTAAAATCGCCCCCTAGCGAGCAGGGAGTGGATGCGAAAGTGGGATAACAGTGTGAAGGGGTGATCGCTGTTCGACGTGGACCTCATTGACCGAAGGAGCTGTTTCTGTGGAAGATAGATACGAAATGCTGAAGTAACACAGCGGAACGAACAGCATCTCCGGAGAGAAGGAATGGGTGACGTTTCGGGTCGAGACCATTCTTCAGACTGGACACGAAATGACATCCATTCCTTCTCTCCAGAGATGCTACCTGTCCCGATGAGTTGATCCAGCATTTAGGTATCTCTTAGACCCTAACCCTAACTCTAACCATAACCCTAACCCTAATCCTAACCCTAACCCTACCCCTAACCCCAACCCTAACCCTAACCCTAACCCTAAACCTAAGCCTAACCCTAATTTTACCTAACCCTAATCCTAACACTAACCGTAACACTAATCCTAACCCTAACCCTAATCCTAACCATAACCCTAACCCTAACGCTAACTCTAGCCCGAACCCTAACACAAACCCTAACCCTAACCCTAACCCCAATACAAACCCTAAACCTAACCCTAACCCTAACCCTAACCCTAGCCCTAACCCTAACCCTAACCCTAACACAAACCCTAACCCTAACCCTAACCCCAACACAAATCCTAAACCTAACCCTAACCCTAACTCTAACCCTAACCCTAGCCCTAGCCCTAGCCCTAACCATAGCCCTAACCCTGTATTCGCTTATCATGTATCTGTACACTGTAAATTGATCGATTGTAACTATCGATCAATTTCCACCGAAGATAGACGCAACATGCTTGAGTAACTCAGCGGGACAGGCAGCATCCCTACAGAGAAGGAATAGGTGACGTTTAGGGTCGAGACCATTCTTCCCGCGTTCCTTCTATCCAGAGATGCTGCCAGTCCCGCTGAGTTACTCCAGCATTTTGTGTCCGCTTTCGATAGCAACCATGTTTTGTCTATCTGCTGACTGGTCAGCACACAACAAAAGCTTGTCACTGTACCTCGGTGTACATTGCAATAAACTGAACCTTACTACCGTCCCATGAGCGACTCGAATTCAAGGCCAAGAGACCTCGAACCCTGACCTGAAGAGATAAAGGAATTGATATTAGTTTGGAGCAGATAATTCCAACTTTACGGCCGGTCATAGCGAGTGACATGAACCTATCCGAAATCTCTGACGTTTACCATGAAATAGATGTGCGTGGAGACAAAGGACATTTGGAGATACGCTCGATTCAAAATAATTTCAAACAATCATTTAATTAATTTACAGAAGGATGTATTTGATACAAGCCCAAAATGAAGTACGATACTCGTTCGGTCCATACGCTTCAAAAATAAGAACGTCGTTTTATTGAGGTCATTTAAGACTCAGGTGAGAAAAAAACCTTTTCACTCAGACAGTTGTGAATTTATGGAATTCACTGCCAGAGAGGGCAGTGAAGGCCAAATCACTGGATGGTTTTAAGAGGGTGTTGGATAGAGCTCTAATGGCTAGTGGAGTCAAGCGATATGGGGAAGGGCAGGCACGGGTTATTGATAGGGGACTATCAGCCATGATCACAATGAATGGCGGTACTGGCTCGAAGTGCCGAATGGCCTCCTCCTGCACCTATGTTCTATGTTTCTATGTATCTATGTACCTATGAGCTAAACTACCGCAGCGCCACCCTACCCATTGATCAATCTATCTATCTGAAGACAGCAATGTGCCTTTCCCGCCCATCGTTAGACCTGGTGTTATTCTAAACGAGGATTAGATCAAACCGTTCCGTACAGTTCCCGGAGTGGGCGAGGGAAGGATCAGATCGCAATGTGAATCAAAATATTTATGGTGGGGTGGGGGGCGTTGGGGGGGGGAGAGGGGGGGAGGGGATAAGATCACAAGGACCACGTCATTGTAAATTGTCGCCAGTGTATGTAGGATGGTGTCAATCCAGAGAGTTGTGAGGCTGTGGAATTCTCTGCCTCAGAGGGCTGTGGACGCCGGTTCTCTGGATATTTTCAAGGGAGAGCTCGACAGGGCTCTTAACGATATGGGGAGAAGGGGAGAAGGGGATATGGGGAGAAGGCAGGAACGGGGTACTGATTGGGGATGATCAGCTATGATCACATTGAATAGCGGTGCTGGCTCGAAGGGTCGAATGGCCGACCTGCTCTTATTGTCTATTATCTATTGGTAAACATCCTAAAACTTGGAATAGTGTTCGCTTCTGTATTTTCCCCAAGCTGCTTCGTTTCAAATGCGGATGAGCTCTGAGTGTGAAAAAAAAAATCTGAGTGCACTTTGATTGTCCAGCATTCACAATATTTTACTCTACAAGATACATCAGACGTGATATCTGGTGCTGAACAGTTGAACGCTGTTTGTTAATTCACTCCAATTCAGAATTTGATTAGGATATTGTTTCCATTTACTCCGGCGCTTTCTCCTCTTCTCCCGCCTCCTGCTTATAGGTCGGATTGTTGTAACCCACAGACGTGTTTGCAGCCTGGGTTGTGCCTTTGGCTCGCCATCTTGCGATTTTTTCAGACACTTTCAAAGAAAGCAAAAGAACACACAAGAAAAAAAAGCTCTAGAAAAATAAAAACACAGAAAATAGGTGCACGAGTAGGCCATTCGGCCCTTCGAGCCTGCACCGCCATTCAATATGATCATGCTTGATCATCCACCTCAGTATCCTGTTCCTGCCTTCTCTCCATACCCCCTGATCCGTTTAGCCACAAGGGCCACATCTAACCCCCTCTTATAATATAGCCAATGAAGTGGCCTCAATTACCTCTTGTGGCAGAGAATTCCAGAGATTCACCACTCTCTGTGTGAAAAATGTTTTTCTCATCTCGGTCCTAAAGGATTTCCCCCTTATCCTTAAACTGTGACCGCTTGTTCTGGACTTCCCCAACATCGGGTACCATCTTCCTGCATCTAGCCTGTCCAAACGCTTAAGAATCTGTAGGTTTCTATAAGATCCCCCCTCAATCTTCTAAATTCTAGCGAGTACAAGCCGAGTCTATCCAGACTTTCTTTGCATGAAGGTCCTGACATCCCATGAATCAGTCTGGTGAACCTTCTCTGTACTCCCTCTATGGCAAGCATGTCTTTCCTCAAATTTAGCGACCAAAACTGTGCGCAATACTCCAGGTGTGGCCTCATCAAGATCCTGTACAACTGCAGCAGAACGTCCCTGCTGCTATACTCAAATCCTTTTGCTATGAATGCTAACATACCATTCGCTTTCTCCACTACCTGCTGCATCTGCATGCCTACTTTCAATGACTGGTGTACCATGAAAGCCCAGGTCTCGTTGCATCTCCCCTTTTCCTAATCCGCCACCATTGAGATAATATCTTCTTTTTTCTAGATTTCTAATTTCTAGTTCTCTAATTTTCTTTTATCTCCGACTAGGGGTCGTGAGTGCAGAAAAAAGCACAGGAGACAAAGCGATCCAATGCAGAGGGCCAGAGATTCATCATCATCCCATTTAAAATTCCAAAAGGCATTGATGAGGTCTCTTCAACACCCATAGCCTGTTATGAAGGCCAGCCATGTGCGCAGAGACAGACACAGACCGTTAGAATAACGCAGCTGGTCAGGCAGCATCTCTGGAGAACATGGACAGGTACAAAGTGCTGGAGTAACTCAGCGGGTCAGGCAGCATCTCTGGAGAACATGGACAGCTGCAAAGTACTGGAGTAACTCAGCGGAACAGGCAGCATCACTGGAAAACATGGACAGGTACAAAGTGCTGGAGTACCTCAGGATAAGTTTTTGGGGACGTGCCAAGCCTCCTAAACCTTCTGACCCTAAACTAAATTAAAGCCAGAACTCAAACTAAATGAAGCTCTGTGGCCTGATTGATCCAAGAATGTGTTGGGGTTTGGCAACTATTTGGAATTTACCACAGAGTCACACAGTGTGGAAACAGACATTTCAGCCCAACTTGCCCACAACCACCAACATGCCCCATCTACACTAGTCAAACAATGTGGACACAGACACAAACATTTCAGCCCAACTTGCCCACACCCACCAACATGCCCAATCTACAATAGTCCCACCTGCCCGCGCTTGGTCCATTCATTCGCTATATTTAAAGAGGGTGTTAGATGTGGCTAAAGGGATCAGGGGGTATGGAGAGAAGGCAGGTAAGGGATACTGAGTTGGATGATCAGCCATGATCACATTGAATGACGGTGCAAGCTCGAAGGGCCGAATGGCCTACTCCTGCACCTATTTTCTATGTGTCTTTCTTTCTGTCCCTCAAAGCCTGTCCTATCCATGTACCGGTCCAACTGTTTCTTAAACGTTGGGATAGTCCCAGCCTCAACTACCTCCCCTGACAGCGTGTTCCATACACCCACCACCCTCTGTACGGAAAAGATACCCCTCGGGTTCAGGGTCAGGCAACATCTCTGTAGAAAAGGAATGGGTGACGTTTCGGGAGGGGACCCTGCCTCAGACTGGTTAGGAAGAAGAGGAGCGAAATATATAGACGATTATGTGGAGAGATAAAGAACAAGGAATACAATATTTGTGATGATGAAAGGGGAAACATGCCATTGTAAGCTGTTTAAAAGCATAGAAACATAGAAAATAGGTGCAGGAGGAGGCCATTCGGTCCTTCAAGCCAGCACCGCCATTCATTGTGATCATGGCTGATCGTCCCCAATCAATAACCCGTGCCTGCCTTCTCCCCATATCCCTTGACTCCACTAGTTTGTAGGGTAAACATGAGAAGCTGGTGTGACTTGGGTGGGGCAGGGATATATATATAAAGAGAGAGAGAGAATGAGAGAGAGGAGAGAGGGAGAGAGAGAGAGAGAGAGAGAGAGAGAGAGAGAGAGAGAGAGAGAGAGAGAGAGAGAGAGAGAGAGAGAGAGAGAGGGGGGGGGGGGGGAGGGAGAGAGAGAGAGAGAGAGAGAGAGAGAGCGAGAGAGAGCGAGGGAGGGCGGGGGGGAGGGGGTGCCGGGGCTACCAGAAGTGAGATAAATCATTATTCATACCACTGGGCTGTAAGATTCCCAAACGAAATATGAGATGCTACTCCTCCAATTTGCGTTTCGCCTCGCTGTGACAATGGAGGAGACCGAGGACAGATAGATATGTTTGGGAATGGGAAGGAGAATTAATGTGTTTAGCAATCGGGAGATCAGGTTGGTTCAGGCGGATTGAGCATAGGTGTTCAGTGAAGCGATCTCCCAGTCTGCGTTTGGTCCCGCTGATGTGTAAGAGTCCACATCTTGAAAAACAGTCAGAGTAGGTGAGGTTGGAGGTGGTGCACGTGAACCACTGCCTCACCTGAAAGGACTGTCGGGGTCCCTGGACTGAGTCGAGGGATGGGGTGACGTGAGAATAAGTTTTTAACACTTACATTTCTGGCATGCCACGCAGATGCATATGACGATGATGCAGAGGAGGAAGAGAAGTCCCAGAACTCCGAAAGCTATTCCGACGTAACTTCCTATTCCTGAACAATATCAGTAATAATTTCACGTTAATAGACAATATACAATAGACAATAGACAATGGGTGCAGGATTAGACCGTTCGGCCCTTCGAGCCAGCTCCGCCATTCAATGTAATCATGGCTGAGCATTCCCAATCAGTTCCCCGTTCCTGCCTTCTCCCCGCCAAAAAACACTGACTCCGTTATCTTAAGAGCCCTATCGAGCTCTCTCTTGAAAGTATCCGGAGAACCGGCCTCCACCGCCCTCTGAGGCAGATAAATCCACAGACTCACAACTCTCTGTGAGTAAAAGTGTTTCCTCGTCTCCGTTCGAAATGGTTTATCTCTGATTCTTAAATTGTGGCCCCTGGTTCTGGCCTCCCCCAGCATCTGGAGCATGTTTGCTGCCTCTAGCGTGTCCAAAACCTTAATAATCTTATCTGTTTCAATAAGATCCCCTCTCACCCTACTAAACTCCTGAGTATACAAGCCCAGCCGCTCCATTCTCTCAGTATATGACAGTCCCGCCATTCCGGCAATGAATCTTGTAAACCTACGCTGCACTCCCTCAATAGCAAGAATGTCCTTCCTCAAATTACGGACCAAAACTGCACACAATACTCCAGGTAGGGTCTCACTTCCACTTGCACTGTACGTTTTTCCCCTTATCCTTTATCTGCACACTGGAAACGGCTCGATTGTAATCATGTATTGTCTTTCCGCTGTCAGGGTAATACCCAACCTATTAGGAGTAGAGGAGGGGGAGTCGATACAATTTGAGATACCAGATACCAAACCAGAGGTGTACAGCAATTCACTCTCCCTCCGTACAATTAAAGCATGGGATAGTCTTCACCCTACCATAGTCACCCAACCGGAAGCATCTAAATTTAAGGGAGCTCTTTTCTCCAAGTACCCTTTTTTGCCTAATTCCACCCTCCACCACCTCCAGTTTCAATTCCATTTGGAATATTTTGGAGGACCAAGAACCAAGAACCAAGAACAAAAATCTTCTCTCTGTACCTCGGCACACGTGACAATGAACTATACTAACCCGAACTGAAGTGGTAGAGATATTATCCGGGCTAATTATTGAATGTAATATTTATTTAGTTATTTGCTCCAATAATTATTACTTTCAATAATATCCTATCGGACAATTCTTACCTGCAAATGCCTATCTCATCCCATTTCATCTCATCTCATCTTATCTTGTTCTGTTTGTGTTTATCTCATCTTGCTCTATCTTATCTTAAAATAGGGACAGAATGCCAGAGTAACTCAGCGGGTCAGGCAGCATTTCTAGAGAGAAGGAATAAGTGATGTTTCGGTTAGAGACCCATCTTCAGACAGGGGATTCAGTGATAAGGGAGAATCAGAGATATGGAACGATAAGGTGTGAAAACGAGATATCAAAGGGGAAGCAGTTGAAGGAATTCCATATAATTCACAGGTTTAATCGATAATGTTTTATTATTAACGTTTTATGTTTTATGTGTCATTCTTAACTGTCACTGTATGTCATGTTGTCACTTGCGGGCGGAGCAGCGAGGCAAATTCCTTGTATGTGAATATTTGGCCAATAAACGTACCCATAATACATAATTCGTAATTCATAAGGAAAATGTAGAATAGATTATTGTTAGCTCGGGAAAGCTGACAACGAGGCAGATACGGGTAAAATGTAATCAGGGGACAGTCAGATTGGTCGGAGAACTGAGAACGAGGCGGGATGGAGAGAGAGGGAAGCAGGTTTACTTCAAGTTAGATAAGTCAATATTCATGTTATATGTATAGGAAAGAACTGCAGATGCTGGTTTAAATCGAAGGTAAGCACAACATGCTGGAGTAAAACTGCGGGTCAGGCGGCATCTCTGGAGAAAAGGATTGGGTGACGTTTCGGATCGAGACCCTTCACCATTCCTTCTCTCGAGAGATGTTACCTGTCCCGCTGAGTTACTCCAGCATTTTGTGTCTACCATCATGTTATCTTATCTCATCGTATCTCATGTATAGCGCCGTAGTGCGACCAAACCCGGAGTATTGTGTGCAGTTTTTGATCCCCTAACTTGAGGAAGGACATTCTTGCTATTGAGGGAGTGCAGAATAGGTTTACAAGGTTTATTACCGGGATGGCGGGATTGACTTTGGCTAAGAGAATGGAGCGGCTGGGCGTGTATACTTTTGGGTTTCGAAGGATGAGAGGTGATCTTATTGAAACGTATAAGATTATTAAAGGATTGCACACGATAGAGGCAGGAAACATGTTCCCGATGTTGGGCGAGTCCAAAACCAGGGGCCACAGTTTAAGAATAAGGGGTAAGCCATTTAGAACAGAAACGATGAAACACTTTTTCTCACAGAGAGTTGTGAGTCTATTGAATTCTCTGCCTCAGATGGCGGTGGAGGCCGATTCTCTGGATACTTTCAAGAGAAAGCTAGGTAGGGCTCTTAAAGATAGCGGAGTCAGGGGATATGGGGAGAAGGCAGTAACGGGGAACTGATTGGGGATGATGAGCCATGATCACATTGAATGGCGGTGCTGGATCGAAGGGCCGAATTGCCTACTCCTGCACCTGTTACCTATTATCAGCTCACCTGACTGAATATTTTCTTATCTTGGCTCATCTTGTCTCTTTTCACTTCCTCTACTCTCACCTCACCATCCCATCTCATCTCATCTGGTCTTGTCTCAACTAAACAGTTAAAGAGCTCTCCCTGGTGATCAGCGTCCAAGTGTCTCCAGTTATTTCTGACATATTTTCCCCAGTGACATCCCGTGCGTCCCCCCGCAACCCACACCCACACACACTCACCGCGTCCAATGTAACAGGTAGACGAGGTGTACCAGTAGTTGGCTTTGCACTTGTAGATCGTGTCCCACCGGTTGACGAAGTGCTCCCGCGACACGTTGACGGCGAAACGCCGGGTGCTGGTCTTTTCCTCGTGTAGCCCGCCCGGCCCGGTCCAGATGAGGGTGGGAAACGGAAGCCCGCCACTGTAGAAGCAGTCCAGAATGACGTAATCTCCCAAGTTATAGGAAGTGCAGGACAAGTAGGAAGTCTGCCTGGCGGAAGTGTATGACTTCGCTGCAAGAAAGAGGTGGGCGTAGGTTATCCATTGCGCCCATAGCCATTATGAATGAATATGTTTGTTGGCCAAGTATTCACATACAAGGACTTTGCATTGCTGCTCCGCCCACAAGTGACAACGACATACAATGACAGTTCGGAATGACACATAATTTATGAATTTATGAATTATGTGATTTATGAAAGGGAAATCATGCTTGACTAATCTTCTGGAATTTTTGAGGATGTGACAATTCAAAAGACTGAAGGGGTGCCAGTGGATGTAGTGTATCTAGACTTTCAGAAAGCCTTTGATAAGGTCCCGCACGGGAGACTGGTGACTAACATTATAGCACATGGTATTGGGGGTAAGGTGTTGACATGGATAGAACATTGGTTGGCAAACTGGAAGCAAAGAGTGATCGGGTCCTTTTAAGAATTGCAGGCAGTGGCGAGTGAAGTGCCGCAAGGCTCGATGTTGGGGCCACAACTGTTTACCATACATACAAATGATTTGGAAGAGGGAATTAGGAGCAACACTAGCAAGTTTGCGGATGACACAAAGCTGGGTGGCAGTGTGAACTGTGAAGAGGATGTTAGGAGGTTGCAGGGTGACCTGGGCAGGTTGAGTGAGTGGGCAGATGCATGGCAGGTGCAGTACAATATAGATAAATGTGAGGTTATCCTCTTTGGCGGCAAAAACAAGGGGGCAGTTTATTATCTCAATGGGGTTAGGTTATTTAAGGGGGAGGTGCAGCGAGACATGGGTGTCCTTGTACACCAGTCACTGAAAGTTGGCGTGCAGGTACAGCAGGCACTGAAGAAAGCTAATGGAATGTTGGCCTTCATAACAAGAGGATTTCAGTATAGGAGTAAAGAGGTACTTATGCAGTTGTATAGGGCTCTGGTAAGACATCTGGAGTATTGTGTACAGTTTTGGTCTCCTAATTTGAGGAAGGGCATCCTTGTGCTTGAGGCAGTGCAGCGTAGGTTCACGGAATTGATCCCTGGGATGGCGGGACTGTCATATGAGGAAAGATTGAAAAGACTAGGCTTGTATTCACTGGAGTTTAGAAGGATGAGTGGAGATCTTATAGAAACATATAACATTATAAAAGGAGTGGACAAGCTAGATGCAGGAAAAATGTTCCCATTGTTGGGTGAGTACAGAACCAGGGGCCACAGTTTTAGAATAAAGGGGAGGCCATTTAAGACTAAGCTGAGAATTATTTTTTTTACCCAGAGAGTTGTGAATTTATGGAATTCCCTGCCATAGAGGGCAGTGGAAGCCAAATCACTGGATGGATTTAAGAGAGAGTTGGATAGAGCTCTAGGGGCTAGTGGAGTCAAGGGATATGGGGAGAAGGCAGTCACGGGTTATTGATAGCGGACGAGCAGCCATGATCACAATGAATGGCGGTGCTGGCTCGAAGGGCCGAATGGCATCCTCCTGCACCTATTGTCTACCATTCTATGTTTCTATAAAACATTAAACATGAATATAAAACATTATTGATAAACATGTGAATTAAATAAAATACCAGAGCTAAATGAGGCTGCAGATTTTTATTTATTGAGTAGAGCTACTGCTCGTGGAAAATAAACTGTTTTTCTGTCAGGCTGTGGCGGCGTTGACAGTCAGGAGTCGCCCTCCAGGGGGAAGTGATTCAAATAGTTTGTGGCCAGGGTGAGAGGGGTCAGAGACGACCTTACCCGCTCGCTTCCTGGCTCGATCTGCACAATGAGAACATGGCTTACGGTGAAGAGAGTGAGAGGAGGACAATTCGCTAGGAGTGGCAACATTTTTACGCAAATGGTCGAAGGGAACGGAAGAAGCAGAAACATAGAAAATAGGTGCAGGAGTAAGCCCTTCGAGCCAACACCTCCATTCAATATGTTCATCCATAGAAACATAGAAACATAGAAACATAGAAATTAGGTGCAGGAGTAGGCCATTCAGCCCTTCGAGCCTGCACCGCCATTCAATATGATCATGGCTGATCATCCAACTCAGTATCCCGTACCTGCCTTCTCTCCATACCCTCTGATCCCCTTAGCCACAAGGGCCACATCCAACTCACTCTTAAATATAGCCAATGAACTGGCCTCAACTACCCTCTGTGGCAGAGAGTTCCAGAGACTCACCACTCTCTGTGTGAAAAAAGTCTTTCTCATCTCGGTCTTAAAGGATTTCCCCCTTATCCTTAAGCTGTGACCCCTTGTCCTGGACTTCCCCAACATCGGGAACAATCTTCCTGCATCTAGCCTGTCCAACCCCTTAAGAATTTTGTAAGTTTCTATAAGATCCCCTCTCAATCTCCTAAATTCCAGAGAGTATAAACCGAGTCTATCCAGTCTTTCTTCATAAGACAGTCCTGACATCCCAGGAATCAGTCTGGTGAACCTTCTCTGCACTCCCTCTATGGCAATAATGTCCTTCCTCAGATTTGGAGACCAAAACTGTACGCAATACTCCAGGTGTGGTCTCACCAAGACCCTGTACAACTGAAGTAGAACCTCCCTGCTCCTGTACTCAAATCCAAAATAAGTAACGCGTTCCTGCTTTCTCCCGATATCGCTTGATGCCGTTAGCCCAGAGATCTAAATCTACACTCTCTTGAACACATCCAGTGAGGTCGTCTCCGCTGCCTTCTGTGGCAGAGAATTCCACAGATTTACAACTCTCTGGGTGAAAAAAGTCTTTCCTTAGCTCAGACTTATTCTCGATTGGAGTGAACTCATATCACGCAATCTGCAGATTGTGTAAACGATATTTGACAGAAAAAAAAACAAACCATAGAATCATAGAATCAGACTGCCCAGAAACAAGACCTTTGCCCCATCGTCCATGCACACACAGATGGTCTCATCTATGCCAGTAGCATATACCTGCGTTTGGCCCATATCCCACCGGACCATTCCTGTCCATATAATTGTCCTTCCCTCCAGAGATGCTGCCTGTCCCACCGAGTTGCTCCAGCTGTTTGTCACTATCTTCGGTTTAAACCAGCATCTGCAGTTCCGTCCTACACATGTAATTGTCCAAATATCTTTCACATGTTGCTATTGTACCTGCCTCAATTACTTTAATTCAGTTCGCAATAACCAACCCGATCTCCCGGTGGCTCGGCAGTTCAACTCCCACTCCCATTCCGAATCCGACCTTTCTGCCCTGGGCCTCCTCCATGGCCAGAGTGAGTCTCACCGTAAATTGGACGAGCAGCACCTCATATTTAGCTTGGGTAGTTTACACCCCAGCGGTGTGAACATTGACTTCTCCAATTTCAGGTAGTCCCTGCATTCTCTCACGTTCCCCTCCCCTTCCCAGCTCTCCCACAGCCCACTGTCTCCGCCTCTTCGTTTCTTCTTCCCTCCCCCTCCTCCCCCACCCACCCCCACATCAGTCTGAAGAAGGGTCTCGACCCGAAACCTCACCCATTCCTTCGCTCCATAGATACGGCCTCACGCGCTGAGTTTCTCCAGCATTTTTATCTGCCTTCGAACTTTCCAGCAACTGCATTTAAATCTTAAACATTAATTCCGTTTAGGTTGGTTTGGTTTGGTGCGGTTTAAATTCAGTTTAGTTTAGTTTAGTTTAGCTTCGAGATACAGCGCGGAAACAGGTCCTTCGGCCCATCGAGTCCACGCTGACCAGCGATCCCGCACACTAACACTATCCAACATGTACTCGGGCCATTTACAATTATACCAAGCTAATTCGCTTGTACGTCTTTGGAGTGTGAGGGGATACAGGAGAACCCGGAGAAACCCAACGCAGGTCCGGGGAGAACGTACAAACTCGGTACATATCCGTAGTCAGGATCGAACCAGGATCTCTGCCGCCGTGACGCACCAACTCTACCCGTTACCCCACCTTGCCGCACTTCCTCTGGCAGAAAGAGACTACAAGTGCTGGAGTAACACAACGGGTCAGGCAGCATCTCTGGAGAACTTGGACATACGCAATGTTTCGGGGTGGGACGCTTCTTCAACCTTCATACCCCGACCCCAACTTTGCCAATCACTCTTCCCCGGAGTAGTTGCCTCGCCCGTTGTCACTTCAACACTTTGTGTCTGTTTTCCTGTGGATGCAGCTCTTGAACTCCTAACGCCGTCTTGTACAACTGTAATAGCTGTGAGATTCAGCACTCTAAGAGATCAAAACCTCAGATAATTAAGAAATAAACGTTTTTTTCGCGGGGGAACCAGCCCTTACGTGCAACAAGTATGAAACACAGGACTCCCATCAGTGTGAAGATTCCAGTTGCCATGGCCTCGGTCTTCGGAGACGAAGAGATTTCAGAGGATCACGTTCTTGCTCGCTCCCTTCAGAAATTGTCGACTGACGGACTAAACAGGTAACGAACCGCTGCCCGAGTTCCCAACCTGACTGGAATCTGACACTCCCTGTCTGTGTGAGTAGGAAGAAACTGCAGATGCTGGTTTAAACCGAAGAGAGACTTGCCCTCAACCTAGTCCCCCCCCACAACCCCTCTCCAAACAGATGCTTCCTCAGTTGCGACAGGTATTTCACCCAACTGCTGCCGTTGTTTGTAATCACGGGCCTGACGTAATCTGATTTCACAAAAGCATTATGTAACTACAAGATGTCTGAAATACAGCAGGTCTGAAGAAGGGCCTCGACCCGAACCGTCATCCATTCCTCCTCTCCAGTGATGCTGCCTGTCCCGCTAAGTTTCTCATGCAGTTTAGAATCTTACAGTCATAGTTAATACAGTGTGGAAACAGGCCCTTCGGCCTAACTAGCCCACAGCGGCCAACAATGTCCCAGCTACCCTAGTCCCACTTGCCTGCGCTTGGTATATAGTCCTCCAAACCTCTCCTATCCATGTACCTGTCCAACTGTTTCTTAAACGTTGGGATAGTCCCAGCCTCAACTTCCTCCTCTGGCAGCTTGTATGTTTCTGCTCCTCTCACATGAAAGTTTGAATTTATGACAACATGACGGGCACTTTTAATTTAGCTTTCTCTTCTAGCTTTCTGTCCCGCTGAGTTACCCCAGCACTTTGTACCAAAACTGCACACAATTCTCCAGGTGTGGTCTCACCAGGGCCCTGTACAACTACAGAAGGATCCATTTGCTCCTATACTCAACTCTTGTTTTAAAGGGCATCTTGCCATTCGCTTGCTGCACTGCCTGCTGTACCTGCAAGCTTACTTTCGATGA
Organism: Okamejei kenojei; assembly: GCA_035221665.1. Lineage (NCBI taxonomy): Eukaryota > Metazoa > Chordata > Chondrichthyes > Rajiformes > Rajidae > Okamejei > Okamejei kenojei. The sequence goes on along the minus strand of JAVHYY010000551.1, from coordinate 85,283 downwards.
CTGATGAGCAAGGACCCCCAGTAGCTTCTAATTCCTCCTGTTGGATCTCATTTTCTGCAACTAGTTTTCACCTGGCCCACAACTAACTATAGCCTGTTTCCTTTATCATCGTTAACTTTTTTGCATATCTTCCATTAATTTGTTCTGCATCTCTCTATCATCACCGTCAATATCTCTTGTTTCCCTCCCCCCCACCCCGACTATCAGTTGGACGAAAGGTCTCGACCCGAAACGTCACCTATTCCTATTCTGCAGAGATACTGCCTGTCCCGCTGAGATACTACAGCTTTCTGTGTCTTTCTTTGTTTGTCTTTTGTGGCAACGGGTCTCTCGAAGTGCAAAGGTTTCTACCTGCAATATGACAAGAGACAAGAGTGTTCAAATGTCTGATGTACCAACAATGACATTCCTACTTGCAGCCGCACAACAGGCCCAAACATACTGTTATCATGGACACCACAATTGACTAAACGATGGTCAGTAAATTCTACACGACATCGACGAGGGCACATTCCGAGTATTTTGTTCAGTCACCCTGTAATGGTAAATATGTTGTGACACTGGAAAGGGCGCAGAGAAGGTTTCCCAGTATGTTGCCGGGACTCAAGCGTCTGAGCTACTGGGAGAGGTTGGGGCAGGCTATTCTTTAGAGTACAGGGGGGTGAGGAGTGATCTTGTAGAGATGCATAAGATCATGAGTTGAGTAGATAGGCTGAACGCACAGCCTTTCCCCAGAGGAGGTGAATGGAGAACCAGAGGACATAGGTTTAAGGTGAGAGGGGAAAGTTTCAACAGGATTTTGAGGGGCAACCTTTTCACACAGAGGGTGGTGGGTATAAGGAAGCTGCGGACAGATGAGGCTGGGGGTAAACAATATTTAGAAGACATTTGGATAGGAAAGTGGATTGGACAAGTACATAGTGATAGAGTTATATAGTGTGAAAACAGGCCCTTAAGTCCACTTGCCCACACCGGCCATCTACACTAGTCCCACCTGCCTGCGCTTGGTCCATATCCCTCCGAACCTGTGCTATCCATCTACCTGTCTAACTGCTTCTTAAACGTTGGAATAGTCCCAGCTTCAACTACCTCCCCTGGCAACTTGTTCCATACACCAACCGCCCTTTGTGTGGAAACAGTTACCCCTCAGATTCCTGTTGAAGGTAAACAGAAATGCTGCAGAAACTCAGCGGGTGAGGCAGCATCTATGGAGGGAAGAAATAGGTAACGTTTCCGGTCGAGACCCTTGTTCAGACAAAGTGCTGCCTCACCTGCTGAGTTTCTCCAGCATTTTTGACTGCATTCAAAATTTTCAGCATCTGCAGTTCTTACTTAAACACTTCAGATTCCTATTAAATATTTTTCCCCTTCTCCTTGAACCAATGTGTCCTCTGGTCACATTGAATGGCTGTGCTGGCTCTAAGGGCCGAATGGTCTGCTCCTGCCTCTATTGTCTGTTGTCCTCGATTTCCTACTATGGGTAAGAGATCAGCTGCATGTAGCTTTGGAGGGATTATGGGGCCAAACGCGGATAGGTGAGACTAGTGTAAATGTTGGTAGGCGTGGGTAAGTTGGGCCTAAGGGCCTGTTTCCGTGCTGCGTGACTGTGACTCAGTTCTGAGCAGCATAATTGCTCAACGTGAAGCAGGATTGTCAGTTGCATTGCACCGATATGCAAGTTCCTTTTTTGAAAGGGAAGCTCGGTTTGTGGAGGTACAAACACAAAATTGTTTTTAATTAATAATGCGTGAAATATTACTCACAGATTGTTCTAGATTCTTCTCTCGAAGTCGTCAGTCCCGCAAAGTTTTACCTGTTTAACTCGACGAGCGATCCCCAACCACAATGGGGAATTATGATCGTGGGCAAGAAAGGGAAATGTGAGATTAGTTCCCCTTTTTCCTTGTGTGTTACTTTATTGCATGTAGAGAACTGCATTATGAAGTTAGTTTGATTTTTATCTGTGTGTTCAATGTCATATATATTAGAAACATAGAAACATAAAAAATAGGTGCAGGAGGAGGCCCTTCGGCCTTCGAGCCAGCACCGCCATTCATTATGAAAGGTAAATAGGTGATGAAAGAAAACTAGCAGGGAACATAAAAACTAACTGCAAAAGATTTTATAGATATGTGAAGATATATGTAAATAGTTTTTATAGCTATGTGAAGAGAAAAAGGTCAGTTAAAACAAATGTAGGTCCCTTGCAGTAAGAAACAGGTGAATTGATCATGGGGAACAAGGACATGGCAGATCAAATGAATAACTACTTTGGTTCTGCCTTCACTAAGGAAGACAGAAATAATCTGCCGGAAATAGCAGGGGACCGTGGATGGATGGAGGAACTAAGTGAAATCCAGGTTAGCCGGGAAGTGGTGTTAGGTAAATGCAATGGTTTAAAGGCCGATAAATCCCCAGGGCCAGATAGGCTGCATCCCTGCGTACTTAAGGAAGTAGCCCCAGAAATAGTGGATGCCTTAGTGATATTTTTTCAAAACTCTTTAGATTCTGGAGTAGTTCCTGAGGATTGGAGGGTAGCTAATGTAAACACACTTTTTGAAAAGGGAGGGAGAGATAAAACGGGGAATTACGGACCAGTTAGTCTAACATCGGTGTTGGGGAAAATGCTAGAGTCAGTTATTAAAAATGGGATAGCACCACATTTGGAAAGTGGTGAAATCATTGGACAAAGTCAGCATGGATTTATGAACGGTAAATCATGTCTGACGAATCTTATGGACTGTTTCGAGGATGTAACTAGTAGAGGAGATAAGGGAGAACCTGTGGATGTGTTATATCTGGACTTTCAGAAGACATTCGACAAGGTCCCACATAAGAGATTAGTATACAAACTTAAGGTACATGGTATTGGCGGTTCAGTATTGATGTCGATAGAGAACTGGCTAGCAGACAGGAGGCAAAGAGTAGGAATAAACGGGTCATTTTCAGAATGGCAAGCAGTGACTAGTGGGGTACCGCAAGGCTCAGTGCCCAGCTATTTACAATATATATTAATGATCTGGATGAGGGAATTGAATGCAACATCTCCAAGTTTGCGGATGACACGAAGCTGGGGGGGCAGTGTTAGCTGTGAGAAGGATGCTACGAGGCTGCAAGTTTACTTGGATAGGTTGGGTGAGTGGGAAAATGCATGGCAGATGCAGTATAATGTGGATAAATGTGAGGGTATCCACTTTCCTGGCAAAAACAGGAAAGTAGACTATTACAGTATCTGAATGGAGGCCGATTAGGAAAAGGGGAGATGCAAGGAGACCTGGGTGTCATAGTACACCAGTCATTGAAAGTAGGCATGCAGGTGTAGCAGGCAGTGAAGAAAGCGAATGGTATGTTGGCATTCGTAGCAAAACGATTTGAGTACAAGAGCAGGGAGGCTCTACTGCAGTTGTGCAGGGTCCTGGTGAGGCCACACCTGGAGTATTGCGTACAGTTTTGGTCTCCTAATCAGAGAAAAAACATTCTTGCCATAGAGGGGGTACAGAGAAGGTTCACCAGACTGATTCCTGGGATGGAAGGACTTCCATATGAAGTAAGACTGGAGAGACTCGGCTTGTACTCGCTGGAATTTAGAAGATTGAGGGGGGATCTTATAGAGACTTACAAAATTCTTAAGAGGTGGGACAGGCTAGATGCAGGAAGATTGTTCCCGATGTTGGGGAAGTCCAGGACAAGGGGTCACAGTTTAAGGGTAAAGTGGAAGTCTTTTAGGACAGAGATGAGAAAATCATGTTTCACACGGAGAGTGGTGAGTCTGTGGAATTCTCTGCCACAGAAGGTAGTTGAGGCCAGTTAATTGGCTATATTTAAGATGGAGTTAGATGTGGCCCTTGTGGCTAAAGGGATCAGGGGGTATGGAGTGAAGGCAGGTACAGGATACTGAGTTGGATGATCAACCATGATCATATTGAATGGCGGTGCTGGCTCGAAGGGCAGAATGGCCTACTCCTGCACCTATTTTCTATGTTTATATGTTTCTATGTGGCCAGGACTCGTGGAGTCTGAGCTACAGGGAGAGGTTGGGGTAGGCTCGTTATTCTTTGGAGAGAAGGAGGCTGAGAGGTGACCTCATGGATGAGTACAAAATCACTAGATGCAAAGATCGGGTAAATGCACAGGGTATCTTGACCAGAGAAGGTGAATCAGGCCTCTTGCCCAGAGTAGGTGGAACGAAGACCAAAGGACAAAGCTTAAGGCAAGTGGGGGAAAGATTCAATGTGAATCTGTGCGGTAATATTTTTATACCAAGGATGTTGTGTATATGGAAGGAACTGCCTGGGGAGGCAACATGTAACCTTTAAGAAACATTTGGACAGGTGCATGGATAGGACAGGTTTGGAGATATGGGCCAACGCGGGGAGGTGGGACTAGTGTAGATGGGGCATGTTCGCCAGTGTGGGCTGAAGGGCTTGTTTCCACGTTTATGACTCAATGACTCTTTAAGCGTTGAAAGTATTTGCAAACAACTTTGAACATAATTCGCATGTTTATCACCAGCATACAAATAAAAACAGAGACTCAAATGGCTTCAGGAACAGGGGAAAACTGCTGGGGAAAATTCGGAGGGAAGGCAGCATCTCTGGAGGGAATTGGCGAATCGGCGCCTGTAAATAAACACTTTACAAGCTCTTAAAGTGTGCAACATCTTTTAATGATAGCACAGGGTATTACATACATCTTCAAGCACTAGCTACATTCATCTACTGCCGCGCCCAGGAAGGGGAAGGCGTTATGATTGATGTTAACTAGGCGGGGTTAATGGGAGTGAGGTAACTATATTATTGGTTGCATATAAACCATCTACATCCTTCCCCTTAGAAATCAAAAAAACAGATTGTTGTCACGACAACAGAATTAACAGCAGAATTAAACAAAATCGCCGTAGCGAACAGGTGGCTTGCTGATCCGGCCCGAGCGCGTACGGATGTCTCCCCCTTCACCCGAAGGAGCAGAAGAAACAGGAGGACGCGAGGCAGCTGGGGAACCAGGGAAGGGCATTGGGGTGGGAGAAACAGGAGAGGGAGAACCGCGACCGCAACAGGGGACCCGCGCAGAGGGGAACCAGGCGCCCGCGACGGGGACCGAGGCATGCAGGGAACACAGCCGGGACGGCAGCCGGCTGCTGGTAGGAGAGTGGCGGGGCATAGGGCCCCGGGGGCTGCGGCTGTGGCTCATTAACCGCAAGCAGGTGTTGTCGGCTTCTTCGGTAGATGGTACCCTCACAGTCGACCAGATACGAACGAAGGTGAGTCGGCCACCCCAACCACGGTGGCCAGACGGTAGTGACCACTGGCCGGATCCCTGGAAACATTCCTGAGGTTCAGGAGATCCAAATACAAATCAGAGTTGGATAGTCGCGCCTGTTCCATCAGAAGCTTGGCGCTGCGGACGGCCCGTTCTGCTAGGCCGTTGCTCTGTGGGTACTCTGGGCTGCTGGTGAAATGCACGAAGTTCCACTTGTCGGCAAAACTTTTGAATTCTCGGCTTGTAAACTGCCTGCCGTTGCCAGGCTGCAGCGTATGATGCTGCAGCTCCAGCGTTTCGACTTTGATATAATCTACAAGAAGGGCACCGAGAAGCACATTGCGGACACCCTATCGCGCGCCCCGCGGACCTCCTGCGCTCGCCACCCCTACGAAACAGAGGACTTGCTCGTACTGGCGTTAACTTTATTCCCACCAAGCAGCTACAGGTTTTGGCCGAGCACACCGCTGCCGATCCGGTTTTGGAGGCGTGGGTTCGTATCCCACTTCTGACACCATGTAAATAAACACTTTACAAGCTCTTAAAGTGTGCAACATCTTTTAATGATAGCACAGGGTATTACATACATCTTCAAGCACTAGCTACATTCATCTACTGCCGCGCCCAGGAAGGGGAAGGCGTTATGATTGATGTTAACTAGGCGGGGTTAATGGGAGTGAGGTAACTATATTATTGGTTGCATATAAACCATCTACATCGCCCATTCCCTTTCAAAAATAACAGCAAACACGATGAGAACCTTCCGTTGATTAGTTTTGATTAAAATTGAAAAATCTCGCTCAGACGGTTTGTGCAAACGAGTTGAATTAATATTAACAATAGACAATAGACAATGTACATTCGGAGCAGGAGTAGTCCATTCGGCCCTTCAAGCCAGCACCGCTATTCAATGTGATCATGGGTGATCATCCACAATCAGTACCCCGTGCCTGCCTTCTCACCATATCACTTGATTCCGCGAGCACAAAGAACTATATCAAATTATCTTTTTAAATTAATCCAGTGAATTGGCCTCCACTGCATTCTGTGACTGAGAATTCCACAAATTCACAACCCTCTGAGTGAAAACGTGTTTTTCTATCTCAGTTTTGAATGGCTTCCCCTTTATTCTTAGACTGTGGCCCCTGGTTCTGGATTCCCCCAACATTGGGCACAATTTTCTTGCATCTAGCATGTAATTGTATATGTTTCTCTAAGATCCTCTCTCTTCCTTCTAAATTGCACTGTATACAAGCCCAGACGTTCCAATACTTCCTCATATGACAGTCCCGCCATCCCGGGAATTAACCTGGTGAACCTACTCTGCACACCCTCAATAGCAAGGATGCTCTTCCTCAAATTAGGAAAGCAAACGTGCACACAATATTCCAGATGTTGTCTTAGAAGGGTCTGTACAACTGCAGAAGGACCTCTTTACTTTCAGTGACTGGTGTACAAGGACACCCATGTCTCGTTCCACTTCCCTTTTCCCTTTTTTTTCCTAATCTGAATTATTTCCTCTTCACCTTACAACCATGTCGTCTGGTCCTCAATTCCTCTACTCTGGCCAAGAGATTCTATGCATCTACCAGAGATTGTCAGCATCTACTGTTCAAACATTATCTCCACGCTAACTTCAAATGCCGAGTGGGTTTCCTCCGGATGCTCCGGTTGCAAACCGCATCCCGAAGACGTGCAGTTTGTCGATTAATTGGCCCTCTGTTAAATAGCCCCATGGATGCGAAAGTGGGATAACAGAACTTGTCTGAACGGGTGATCAATGGTCAACGTGGACCCCATGGGTCGAAGGAGCTGTTTCTATCGAAGATAGACACAACATTCGGACGTAACTCTGCGGGACAGGCAGCATCTCTGGAGAGAATGAATGGGTGACGTTTCGGGTAAAGACCCTTCTTCAGTCCTCGACTCGAAAGGTCATCCATTCATTCTCTCCAGAGATGCTACCTGTCCCGCTGAGTTGCTCCAGCAATTTATGCCTACCGTAGACCCTAACCATATCCCTAACCCTAACCCCAACCCTAACCCTAAAACTCTAACCTCTAACCCTAACCTAACCCTAACCCTAACCCTAACCATCAACCAGCATCTGCAGTTCTAACTTTCTGCAGGACCCCGTTTCTGCTGAATCTTTGAACTTAAACGAAATAAAACTATATTAAACCGCACTTTAGTTTTAAAGGAGCCGTCGGCGGCGAGATACCTGAAGGGGTAATTAAAACAATAAAACCACGGTATTTCATCTCTCCTCTGAAAATTTTGTCATGTATTACGCGCGGTAAATGCCAAACTGTGGTTGGTGGAACAGCTGAGAAGCATTGTACCCGGGCTCTGGAAAACATACATGTACCCGGCGCTTCTGGAAACACATAACATGGCACTGGACGAACTGTAAAAAAATAATTGCCGGCGTTTCTAGAGGTGATGCGAACGGTGGCGTAGTGCGCCACGAACGTTAACCCACAGGACAATCAAGTTGGCGGAGATGGCCAGGAGCAGAATATGGACTGTCTTCGGTCTCCATTCTCCATCTCCTCGCGTCGCTCTCCTGCTTGCCCGCGTACATTCTTTCCTACCTCGGAGACGCTCTCCTGACGCAGATGTATTACTGGAACACCAAGATGTGCGAATCAAATGGGAGAATCGGTCAGAGCATTGAACAGCAGGAGAGGAGGAATAACGGAACGAACGGTAAAGTCCCGACCAGGTTAATGAGGGCGAGAACGCGATCCAAGGTTCGACGAAAAAGGAAAAGTCGGGATTTGAAGAAGAATCTGCAATACCAAGGCACGCCCTGCTCTACAACATACAGCGGTTTTTTAATTTTTTAATTTGAAAAAAAATACCTGGGTATTTTTTAATTGTGAAAAATACCAAGGGTATGTTCTTACACGCTTTACCACCACACACCAGGCATTCACCACCCGCGCGAAACACCCCCCAGCGCCCCCCCCCCCCTCCCTCCCTGCCGGTGCTGTATCTTCGCTCTCCTAAGGTTTGGTAGCAGATGGCCACACACCTCGCGTCCCAGAGTGAAGGCCGCTCTGGTCAAACCACAGTGGACCAGCCCGAGCTATCTTAGGCGGCCGTACAGAGAAGGACGGTCTTAAGAGCCACGTCGGGGGTGAGGACAGAAAGTGTCGTGATAAGTAGACCGTGAATATCCCCAACACGGCGTTCACGAGGCCGTTGGTGGTGTGGGGGTGAAAACGACCAATAGATTACGCGACTAGCTTGCCATATGCGACCAGGTACATAATGAGTCTGATGATTTGGGAGAATCGCATTTCCCTCATTTCCCGGGCGAAGATCACAATCGCCACGACTCCACCCCACCCCTTGAGCACCTTGCCAACACAACAAAAATGTCACGAACAGCTCCCCCCTGCCCCCGCCCCCCCAGAGAAGAGCAATTTCCCATCCCCTCCCGCCCCACGATACTTGGGCGAGGTAACTAAGCTACCCATATTGCAGCTATGGACGCGTTCGTGAGTAGGTTCTTCTTCATATTTAACACTCAGCATAACCCGGACCAGCTACCCACACCAGAAACGGCCACCTCTCTCATCTCCTTCCTCCCATTGGCAGCAAAATTACGGTTCAGGAGCACCCCCCTACTCCTGTCAGGTTGTGTTAGTCAAAAACTAAGACAAACTGGTTTCATAACTTTACTTTATTTTTATTGTAGAAACTAAACGGCAGGCCGGTTGCCGTATCGATACCACTCGTACACGCAATACAAACAAATATCTCCGTCGATCTCGTGCAAAAGCAGAACAGAAAGTCACAATTTAAACCGACCCACCCCATTAAGGAATTAACAACCCCCCAACCACACCTCCTGCCCCCTATACCCTTCCCACACCTAGTAGCGGCTGGTGTCCTCCCTCCTTACTTTGGGGGAAGGCAACCCCCTACCAAAAACTCAGTCATAAAATGAAAGATCTTACACACTATATGAATTTAGAGCAGGTCCCCTAACCCAATCACCAAAAAATTACACAATTACATTTCTTCCACAGAAGGTTCAGATGGTAGACCAGTTCACCAAATTTCAAGAAAATTTCCCCAAGGTAGTATAAACAACTTTGCTCAAGGCTCCATAGTTTAACCAAATTGTGTGATAACTCAGCCACCACAACACTGTTACAAAACATAAATTTAACAATACGTTTACAGCACCCCCCCGCCCACTATAACCAATCCTAATCATGCATTTGCAACCCTGCTCAGGTCTTTCTGCAAAACCCTCATACATATTAAAAATTGAGGGGACATCGGGACTTCACTCTGTTCTTGACTTCCTCCCAGGGTCCAGACACCATGGAGCCATAAGAAACATGGCTTTGCAGCTTTTGACGGACAGAGAACAAGTAAATACAGCTTAAATAAAGCTTACAAGTAAATACAAGTAAATAAGCTTTGTAAATACAGAGATTCTCCATTTTGTGACATATTTATTTGGCAAATATCATCACCAACAGGCAAGAGGTTTATCTCCAGATTCAGGGACAATTTCTTCCCGGCTGTTGTTAGGCAAGTGAACCGTCGTCTCACCGACGAGAGAGCGGTCCTGACCTCTCATCTACCTTATTGAAGACCCTCGGTCTATCATCATTCGGACTTTAATGTACTTTGCCTTGCAGTAAACGTTATTCCGTTGACCATGTACATGTACACTGTGGACGGGTCGATTGTAATCAACTATAGTCTCTCCGCTGACTGGATAGCATGCTGTCAAAACAGCTTTTCAATGTTTTCTTCTTCCTCTGTTCCACTGCAATAAACCCTCTGCCACAGAGGGTAGTTGAGGCCAGTTCATTGGCTATATTTAAGAGTGAGTTGGATGTGGCCCTTGTGGCTAAAGGGATCAGGGGGTATGGAGAGAAGGCAGGTACGGGATACTGAGTTGGATGATCAGCCATGATCATATTGAATGGCGGTGCAGGCTCGAAGGGCTGAATGGCCTACTCCTGCACCTAATTTCTATGTTCTATGTTTAAACAATACTAAATTGAACTTATCGGTGGTAACTGAAACTACTATGACTGTCCTCTCATGGAGGACGCCTGTGCGTCCCTTGGTTTAACGTGGGGAGACTGGTGCACAGACAGCCACCACACGGTCCTTCACAGATCCGGGACAGAACCCAGTGCCATGGAATCCAATACGACCGGGCACCCTTTTCTCCTGCAGCCTTCATCCGCCTTCCCAGCCGTTGTGGCGCTGCACTAAAGTCAGCCATCCTTCTCCGCCTGCTCCACCGTTCAGGACTGGAGGTTGGATTGTTCGTTGTCAGAGAACTTCCCCTCAACACTACCGCCATGAGTGGCCCTACCAGGAGCATAGCTCCAGACGGCATCGCTCTCAGCATTTCTGGACCACACAATCTTCTCCACCACGACAAGGTGACAATCCACGGAGAAGATGAAATTAAACTAACATGAAGCTAAGACAAAATGTTGTGTGAAGAAGGGTGTCGACCCCAGGCGTCGCCTATTCCTTTTCTGCAGAGATGCTGCCTGACCCGCTGTGTTACACCAGCTTTTTGAGTCCAACTCTTATGTACGTGTGTAATTCAGCTCCTAATCTCACCCCGTTAGTCTGGTTCAGTAAAACACTAACCTCAAGCACTGTATCAACTAAACTTCTTTATTCTAAATACAAACACACTTCCTACACGATACCTAACCAACACCGCGGGTCCAATCCTTGTCTCTACCCGTCCAAGCCCTTCAACCTCGAGCGAATAGACACCTCCAGATGGTCAGCACAGTCCCAAGTGCTACCCCAGATGATCGACGCCGATCCATGTGGTGTCGCCTCTTATATATGGTTTCCGACACGTGGCGCGAAATACATGGGGGGGGGGGGGAGCAACCCCTACAAACCAATAATAAATAAAGATCATACAACACATTAATTGACAGTTCCCAAACCCAATCATAAAATACCACACACATTGTTTCTACATAAAGTTTCTAATAGAAGACAGTTCCCCCAAGTAAAGAAACATTTAATCAGGTAACATATAGAATTCGAGCTAGGCTCCTCGCCTAGACCAATCTAAAGATAATAGTGCAAAGACTCTGCAACATAGTTAACAGTGGTATTATCACATACCTTTCCCCAACCAAACCAGTTCACGCATTTGCAGCCAGGCTCAGCTCTTTCTGCAAAAACCCTCATACATATTAACAAAAGAGGGGACATCTGGACATCACCCTGTGCTCAGCTTCCTCCCAATACCCAAGCATTCTGGAGCCATGAGCATCATGGCTTTGTAGCTTTTGCAGAAACATGCCAAGCAGGTTCAGCAAAGGCCGAAATCCTCAATTTTATCACATATCAATTTGGCCAATATTATCTCCTGCACATAACCCCTCTCCCTCCACATCCTGCATATCCACCTTCCCAGCCAAACATCCTTCCAAAATTCCTGCAAACAAAATTAAAATATGATTTATATAGTTACGTGAAATAACTAGAAGTGTTCAACGACGTCCTTACCAGGAACACCAAAGATGCCAAGCATCAGGTAACAGACGGTGTAGACTTGTCCACTAACTGGGTCGTGCATCCTGGCCCCAAGCCGAACTTCAGAACTCTAAACCTCCGAGATGAAGTTAAGCGGCGTTTAAATGAACGGCGCGATTTCCCAATGGAAACAGCATCTACGTTAATTACTGGATAGATAGTAATCACTTGAGAGAGGATCGGAGGCAGGTGTTGTTGTTCTAAGTTTACACTAAGTGGTATACAATTTGAGTGATAGTGTCAACAGCGAAGAAACAGGCCCTTCGGCTCATACTAACCCATTGAACTGACATCCATGCTTCATGTTGTTGACATTTTGCTTCAAGTTCTTGTTTCCCTGCTGCTTCCTGCTGCAATTACACCGCTGAGAACTAAAGCCGAAAATACCGCTTGGAAACAGGCCCTTCCGCCCAACTTGCCCACACCGGCCAACATGCCCCATTTACACTAGTCCCGCCTGCCTGAGTTTGCCCCATTTTCCTCCAAAACTCTCCCATCCATGTACCTGTCCAAGTGTATTTTCAATGTTACGAGAGCCCCTGCCTCAACGGCCTCTTCCAGCAGTTCGTTCAATACACCCACGCTACCCTCAGGTTCCTATTAAATTGTTCCCATCTCATCTTAAACCTATGACTTCTTGTCCTTGATCTGCTTAAAATCCTCCTAATCTGCTTAAAATACTCCATGCATTCACATCCTTGAGTCTGAAGAAGGGTCCCGACCCAAAACGTCACCTATTCCTTCGTTCCATAGATGCTGCCTCATCCGCTGAGTTCTCCAGCGTGTTGGCCTACCATGCATTCACACTACCTAATCCCATTACAATCTCTATACGATCGCCCCTCATCCTCCTGCGCTCCAATGAATAAAGACCGAGCCTGCCCCAAATTCTCCCTGTAGCTCAGCTCCATCTAGTCCTGGCAATATCCTTGTAAACCTTATATGTGCCCTTGCAACTTTATTTCAATGGCACGATGCCCAACCAGCTCTTCGTGCCTCCGTGAAGTGGGGGAAGGTGCATTTTCTGAAAGAGGAGATTAGCCACAGATGGTGGATGGCTCGCTGTTTGATCAAAGTGAGTGGTGTCTCACACCACTTACTGCTGTCACTCCGGCACTGGGGTGAACAGTTGATCGCCACCGAGCCTAAAATGGGCAAAGAGTTGAAACTGCTGACAGCAAGCCCGACAGAACAAAGATAGAATACAGAGTGTTTGAGCAACTCAGCGGGTCCGGCAGCAACTCAGGAGGAAAACAAGGGTGGGTGAGGTTTCCTATTGGGACAATTCAGTCTGTTTGCTTCATAGAGTCATAGAGTCATACAGAGTGGGAAAATACCCTTTGTCCCAACTTACCAACACCGGCCAACATGTCCCAGCTACAGTAGTCCCACCTGCCTGCGCTTGGCCCATATCCCTCCAAACCTGTCCTATCCATGTACCTGCGTAATCGACAGGGTGAATGCACAGATTATTTTACTCGGAGTGGGGGAATTGAGAATTTGTGGACAAGGTGTAAAGTGAGAGGAGAAAGATTTAATGGGAACCTGAGAGACAACTTTTTCACACCGTGGGCGGTGAGTGTATGGAACGAGCCAGAGATGGTAGTTGAGGCTGGATTATTACGACGTTTTAAGAAACAATTAGGCAGGGTCATGGATAGGAGAGGTTTAGAGGGATGTGGGTCACATGCAGGATGCTGGGACTAGTGTAGATGGGGCATGTTGAACAAGTTGGGCCGAAGAGCCCTTTTCCTTTGTACTACTCTATGACTCTAAATGGAACGAGCTGCCAAATGGTGTAGTTGAGGCAAGTAATATAACATCATTTAAAATATATTTGGACAGGTAGATGGATCGGGAAGGTTTAGAGAGATATGAGCCAATAATTTGGTTTGGTTCAGTTTAGTCTAGTCTAGTTTAGTTTAGTTTAGTTTGGTTTAGGTCAGTAAAGTTTAGTTAAGTTTAGTTTATTTGACTTTGGCTTGGTTTAGTTTTATTCAGTTTAATTTATTTTAGGTTAGATTCCTTTTGTTTCGTTTATCGTCACGATTACCGAGGTACAGTTAAGTTAGTTTTTTGTTGCGTGCTATCCAGTCAATGTAAAGACTATACATGACTACAATCGAGCCGTCCGCAGTGAACAGGTCTAGGATAAAGGGAATAACGTTGAGTTGAAGATAAACCCAGTAAAATCCGATTAAAGATAATCCGAGTGGCTCCAATGAAGTAGATGAAAGGTCAGGACCGCTCTTTAGTTAGTGATAGGATGGTTCATCTTGCCCATCTTGCGCACGGCGACCAAGTCAGCATATTGAGTTAGTCCAATTTATATGATTTGATTTTCACCCTTTAGTATTAAGGAACATGACGGTATTGGACATATAATTATTCCTCCTGTTCTTTCAAGAAGGATGGAGTAACTAAGTGAGTCAAACAGCATCTCTGAAAAACGTAGATAGGTGGAGTTTCGGGACGGGCGCCGTGGCCTGAAGAAGGGTCCCGGCCAGAAATGTCACCAATCCATGTTCACCAGAGATGTTGCCTGGCCCATTGGGTTACTCCAGCACGTTGTGTCATTTTTGTGAGCCATCAACTACAGCTCGTTGTGTCTACATCTTGTTCTGACTTGCGTTGGTCCCATTACAATAACATGAACACATTCAACGCCTTCGGACTTCTGCGCAACGGGCATAGCTTCTGTCGGCGAGGCATTTGCTCAGGTTTCACGTAACTCCTTCAGAATTCCATTCCTAATTTCATCTCCTGCTTTGCAAAACGATGCTTCCCAGCGACTAATGAGTAATTGAGTGAAAGAGCGTGGACACAGGCCCTTTGACCAAACTTGCCCACGACGGCCAACATGTCCCAGTAACACTGGTCCCACCTGCCTGCATTTGGTCCATATCCATCCAAATCTGTTCTATCCATAGAAACATAGAAACATGGAAAATAGGTGCAGGAGTAGGCCATTCGGCCCTTCGAGCCTGCACCGCCATTCAATATGATCAGGGCTGATCATCCAACTCAGTATCCTATACCTGCCTTCTCTCCATGCCCCCTGATCCCTTTAGCTACAAGGGCCACATCTAACCCCCTCTTAAATATAGCCAATGAACTGGCCTCAACTACCTCTGTGGCAGAGAATTCCACAAATTCACCACTCTCTGTATGAAAATGTACATGTACCTGTACATGTACCTGCCTAACTGCTTCTTAAATATTGGGATGACCCCAGCCTCAAATACCTCCACTGCAGATTCGTTCCGCACACCCACAATCCTTAGTGTGAAAAACGATACCCCTCAGTTTCCTTCTTAAATCTTCCCCCCCCCCCCCCCCTTTTCTCTTAAAACTATGTCCTCTGGTCCTCGTTTCACACCCACTTTTACCACGTCCTTTACTTTAGGTCTGAGGCTGTGACCTCTGGTCCAAGGTTCTTCCCCACTGTTGGAAACATCCACTGTATGCACGTATTTCACCATCACCTTGATCCGCTTTACAGGTGAACTTTGCCCCAAACGTCAGCGGGTCGCTCGTATGGATGACGTCAACACATTCTCCTGCTTTAATGACATGTAAATGAGTGACGTTCGTGCATTCATTATGCAATTTGTTCACGTGACGCGCGCAATTAGCATACCCGACATTAGTACCGAGGGGCGGATGTGTCTTGCACACACCTGGCCCACAGGTACAGGTGACCCTGCCGCAGTGTATAAGACGCCGCCACTAGACAGCGGCACACACCCTCGGCAGACATGCACGAACCCGTGAACAGCCCAGTCTATTCCATCTGCTATATTATCATTGGCGTTTTCGGCGTTCCCAGTAAGTCATTTATTCATTATTCATGGGCGGTCACGGAGGCGCAGCGGTAGAGTTGCTGCCTCTCAGAGCCACATACCCGGGTTCGCTCCTGACTACGGCTGCTGTATGTACGAAGTTGGCAAATTCTACCCGTGATCTACGTGGGTTTTCTCCGGGTGCTCTGGTTTTTCCTCACTCATGCAAAAGTCGAGAAGTTTGGTAGGTTAATTGGCTTAGGTAAAATTATAAATTGTTCCCAGCGTGTGTGTGCATGTATGTATAGGCTAGTGTTAGTGCGCGGGGTGATCGCTGGTCGGCGCGATCTCGGTGGTCTGTTTCCACGTAGTGTCACTTACAGGTAAGCCTAAATTATCTGCCTATAGCTGAGACCCTCGAGGCTAAAGATAACTGAAGTGCAGTGTGGGTGTCTGGAGCACGCTGCCAGGTGACGCTTCCTTAAAGACCGTCCGAGTCGTTATCAGGCAACTGAATCATCCTACAACAACCAGAGAGCGACGCTGAGCTACTATCTACCTCCTTGATGACCATCGATGACCTATCCTTGATCGGACTTTGCTGGCTTTACCTTGCACTAGACGTTATTTGCTGGTCATGCACTGTAAAAGGCTCGATTGTAATTATGAATTGACTTTCCACTGACTGGTTAGCACGCATCAATAGATTTTCACTCTACGTCGGTGCACATGACAACAACCGAATTTGAAGTGAACTGACTTTTTGGAGGGAGTGTAAAGTGTAGATGGGGTCAAGAGTGCGAGGTCACACCAGAATTTTGTGAGACTATAATGGTCATCACGTCCTCCAATAAATTTGTCTGTGATCATCTCTCATCAGCGAACGGGATGTCCATTCTGATCCTCTCCCGGGGCAAGTGCGGCCTGACGGGGTGTATCACCTACTACCTGGTGAGCATGGCGGTGGCGGATCTCTTCGTCGTGCTGACCAACGTCATCGTCAACCGGATATTGAGCGTCTACTTCCCAGCCAGCTTCCTGAGCGTCACCCCGGTCTGCGCGGTCAAGACGGTCGCCCTGTACGTCGCCAAAGACTGTTCCGTCTGGCTGACGGTCGCTTTCACCTTTGACCGGTACGTCGCCATTTGTTGTCCGAATTTCCGGAACAAATACTGCACCAGGGACCGTGCAGCGCTGGTGATAGGTCTGGTGAGTGCGGTGTGCCTCTTACGGAATATCCCCTGGTATTTTGCATTTGAACATTTATTTTTAATCAACAATGTACCTTGGTACTGCATGTTCATATCTAACTTCTACACATCAGGACCATGGATATCGTTTGCACTTTCCAATCTAGTTTTATCTCTCTTCCTTCCATTGGGTTTGGTCTTACTTTTCAACGCACTTACTATAAGGTACATTTTACTCTCCAGTCGGATCAGAAGACGTCTCCGGGGCCAAAATAGTTCGGGACACGAAAGTGACGCTGAGATACAAAACAGGAAGCAATCGGTCGTGTTACTCCTGGCCATATCCGCCAATTTAATAATCTTGTGGTTGACGTTCGTCGCCCATTTCATTTTTGCTCGGTCCACCGGGATGTACTTTTATTCGACATCCGACCCTTTGTTTTACTTTAGCGAGACTGGTTACCTGCTCCTCCTACTCAGCTGTTCCACGAACACACTCATTTATGCCGCGGTGCAGTCCAAGTTCAGGGAGGAGATTAAATATCTCGTGATGTATCATTTCCGGCGAGCCGCTGAATTAATCAAATCACATCGTTAGTCAGAATGAAGTAGAGAAGGAACTGCTGATGCTAGTTTGCACAAAAGGACACAAAGTGCGGGAGTAACGCAGCGGGTCAGGCAGCATCTCTGGAGAACATGGACAGGCGACGTTAAGGATCGTGACCCGTCTTCATACTAATTGTAAGGGGTGGACGGGGGGGGGGGGGGAGAAAGCTGGAAGAGAGGAGTTGCAAGACAAATATGTGGTCAGTAATAGGTGGACATAGGGGATCCGCTGAATTAGTAAACTCACGCTAATTGTAACGTTATTAAAGAACGAATTTAGACATTATTTATCCACGGCTCATTTGTGTTCACCCACCTTCGTTTTCTTACTCCCTTCTTCCTGAATCTAATCAATGTTTCCACGTAGAGTCTTTGGTTTTATAGAAATATTGCCAACGCCTATATCCGACCAAGTTACATTTCAAAACGTTGCTTCCTTTGAAGGAACATGACTAAAATATTACGTGTTCTGCTTTCATCTCATCTCGTGTTCATACCGGATTATTTTTGAAACGCCACAGTGTGATACAGCGGATAGCATTGGTTTGCGTGCTAGTCGGGTCAGACAGCATCTCTGGAGAACATGTATCGATCCAGAGTGCTGGAGTAACTCAGTGGGTCAGGCAGCATCTCTGAAGAACTTGTATAGGTTCAGAGTTCTGGAGCAACTCAGCGGGTCAGGCAGCATCTCTGGGGAACATGGACAGGTACAAAGTGCTGGAGTATCTCAACGGGTTAGGCAGCATCTCTGGCGAACATGGATTGGTACAAAGTGCTAGAGTATCTCAACTCTAGCACTTTTAATGCTAGGAGCATTGTAAGTAAGGTGGACGAACTTAGAGCCTGGATTGACACCTGGAAATATGATGTTGTGGCAATCAGTGAAACATGGTTGCAGGAGGGCTGTGATTGGAAACTAAATATTCCAGGATTTCGTTGCTTCAGGTGTGATAGAATTGGAGGGACCAGAGGGGGAGGTGTTGCATTGCTTGTCAGAGAAGATATTACAGCAGTGCTTTGGCAGGATAGATTAGAGGGCTCATCTAGGGAGGCTATTTGGGCAGTACATAGAGGTATCGACCAGAGAAGGGGCAGTGCTGGACCTCCTGTTAGGAAATGAGGCAGGTCAGGTGACGGAGGTATGCGTTGGTGAGCACTTCGGGACCAGTGATCACAATACCATTAGTTTCAATATAATTATGTAGAGAGTCAGAACTGGACCTAGGGTAGAGATTTTTGATTGGAGAAAGGCTAACTTTGAAGGAATGCGTAAGGATTTTAAAGGAGTGAATTGGGACACTTTGTTTCATGGGAAGGATGTAGAAGAGAAATGGAGGACATTTAAAGGGGGAAATTGTAAGAGTACAGAATCTTTATGTCCCTGTTTAGGTTGAAAGGAAATAGTAAAAATTGGAAAGAGCCATGGTTTTCAAGGGAAAATTGGACACTTGTTTCGAAAAAAAGAGAGATATCTACAATAATTATAGGAGGCATGGAGTAAATGAGGTGCTAGAGGAGTATAAAAGAATGTAAAAAGAATCTTAAGAAAGAAATTAGTAAGCCTAAAAGAAGATATGAGGTTGCTTTGGCAAGAAAGGTGAAAGTAAAACCCAAAGGGTTTCTACAGCTATATTAATAGCAAAAGGATAACGAGGGATAAAATTGGACCATTAGAGAGCCAGAATGGACAGCTATCTGCAGAGCCAAAAGAGATGGGGGAGATATTGAACAATGTCTTTTCTTCGGTATTCACCAAGGAGAAGGGTATTGAACTCGGTGAGTGAAGGGGAAAGAGTAGAGTAGCTATGGAAACTATGAGATTCAAAGAGGAGGAAGTACTGACACTTTTGAAAAATATAAAAGTGGATAAGTCTCCAGGTCCTGACAGGATATTCCCTAGGACATTGAGGGAAGTTAGTGTAGAAATAGCAGGAGCTATGACAGAAATATTTCAAATGTCATTCGAAACGGAATAGTGCCGGAGGATTGGCGTACTGATGCGCATGTTGTTCTATTGTTTAAAAAGGGTTCAAAGAATAAACCTAGCAATTATAGACCTATTAGTTTGACGTCAGTGGTGGGCAAATTAATGGAAAGGATACTTAGAGATAATATATATAAGCATCTGGATAAACAGGGTCTGATCAGGAACAGTCAACATGGATTTGTGCCTGGAACGTCATGTTTGACAAAACTTCTTGAATTTTTTGAAGCGGTAAGTAGGGAAATTGATGAGGGTAAATCAGTGGATGTTGTCTATATGGATTTCAGTAAGGCCTTTGACAAGGTTCCCCATGGAAGGTTGGTTAGGAAGGTTCAATCTTTGGGTGTTAATGGCGGAGTAGCAAGATGGATTCAACAGTGGCTGAATGGGAGATGTCAGAGAGTAATGGTGGATGGCTGTTTGTCAGGTTGGAAGCCGGTGACCAGTGGGTGCCTCAGGGATCTGTGTTGGGTCCCACTGTTGTTTGTCATGTACATCAATGATCTGGATGATGGGGTGGAAAATTGGATAAGTAAGTATGCAGATGATACTAAGATAGGTGGTGTTGTGGATAATGAAGTAGATTTTCAAAGTCTACAGAGAGATTTGGGCCATTTGGAAAAGTGGGCTGAAAGATGGCAGATGGAGTTTAATGCTGAATGAGTGTGATGTGCTACATCTTGGCAGGACAAATCAAAATAGGACGTACATGGTAAATGGTAGGGAATTGAGGAATGCTGTGGAACAGAGGGATCTAGGAGTAACTGTGCATAGTTCCCTGAAGGTGGAATCGCATGTAGATAGGGTGGTAAAGAAAGTCTTTGGTGTGCTGGCCTTTATAAATCAGAGCATTGAATATAGGAGTAGGGAAGTAATGTTAAAATTGTGCAAGGCATTGGTAAGACCAATTCTGGAGTATGGTGTACAATTTTGGTCGCCCAGTTATAGGAAGGATGTCAACAAAATAGAGAGAGTACAGAGGAGATTTACTAGAATGTTGCCAGGGTTCCAGCAACTATGTTACAGAGAAAGGTTGAACAAGTTAGGTCTTTATTCTTTGGAGCGCAGAAGGTTAAGGGGGACTTGATTGAGGTCTTTAAAATGATGAAAGTGATAGACAGAGTTGACGGGGATACGTTTTTTCCCATAGAGGGTAGGGAAGATTCAAACAAGAGGGCATGACATGAGAATTAAGGGACAGAGGTTTCGGGGTAACGTGAGGGGGAACTTCTTTACTCAGAGGGCGGTGGCTGTGTGTAATCAGCTTCCAGCAGAAGTGGTGGAGGCAGGATCGATTTTAACATTTAAGAGTAAAGTGGATAGGTATATGGACGTGAAGGGAATGGAGGGGTATGGTCTGAGTGCAGGTAGATGGGACTAGGGGAAAAAAATGGTCGGCACGGACTGGAAGGGCCGAGAGGGCCTGTTTCCGTGCTGTAATTGTTATTGGTTATATGTTATATGGTTATATTCTCCTGCGGGCGCAGGGGGCTGTACCTGGGGCGGGGGAGGTTTGGGTGTGAAGACAGCTGTTCACTGCTCAACTACCACCTACCTCGTTGGAGAACGGCGGACCATACTTGAGCGGACACACACACACACACACACACACACACACACACACACACACACACACACACACACACACACACACACACACACACACACACACACACACACACACACACACACTGAGACACACACACACACTCACACACACAACACACACACACACACACACACACTGAGACACACACTCACAAACATACACTGACAAACACACACTGACAAACACACACTGACAAACACACACACACACACACACAACACACACACACACTGATAAACACACACACACACTGACAAACACACACACACACACACACACACACACACACAAACACACACAAACCACACACACACACACACACACACACACTGAGACAACACACTCACAAACACACACTGACACACACACACACTGACAAACACACACTGACAAACACACACACACACACACACACACACACTGATAAACACACACACACACACACACACACACACACACACACACACACACACACACACACACACACACTGATAAACACACACACACACACACACACACACACACACACACACACACACACACACACACACACACACACACTAGGACAGGGCAGGTGATATGAGCCACACGCCGGCAGCCGGGACTACCGAAGATGGGACATATTGGTCAGTATGTATACGTTCGGAGGAACGGCCTGGTTCCACGCGGTGTACCTCGGTGTTAAGCCCATATTGGCATTTTAGTATTAATGAAGAAGCCAAACCAATCCATCAACAACAGATTTTATGTTTTTACCAAAATAAACGCAAACAATGATCCCAATGTCTAATATGTCCAGTGATTATAGACAATAGACAATAGGTGCAGGAGGAGGCCATTTGGCCCTTCGAGCCAGCACCGCCATTGAATGTGATCATGGCTGATCATCCCCAATCAGTGCCCCGTTCCTGCCTTCTCCCCATATCCCCTGACTCCGCGATTTTTAAGAGCCCTTTTCTAGCTCTGTCTTGAAAGCATCCAGAAAACCGGCGTCGACCGCCCTCTGACGCAGAGAATTCCACAGACTCACAACACTCTGTGAGAAAAAGTGTTTCCTTGTCTCCGTTCTAAGTGGCTTACTCCTTATTCTTAAACTGTGGCCCTTGGCTCTGGACTCCCCCAACATCGGGAACATGTTTCCTGCCTCTAGCGTGTCCAAGCCCTTAACAATCTTTGTTGGCTGTGATGTCAGGAAAGAGAGAATCGATACATAACGAAGGATGGGAGAAAAAGAGAGAAAGTGCTGGAGCAACTTAACGGGTCAGGCAGCATCTCTGGAGAACATTCAGATATGAGGTGAGAGCCGAACACTGTAGTGGGAACCATTATTTCCCACGCAGAAGCTGGTGGGTGTATGGAAGGGGCTTGCAGAGTACGGCACCGTGGCGCAAGGGTGGATATGCACCATTACAGCACTTGCAACACCAGAGGCCCGGGTTCCATCCTGAGTATGGGTGCTATACGTATGGAGTTTGTAACTTCTCCCCGTGACCTTCGTCGGTTTTCTCACAGTTCTTCGGATTCCCGATTTGTACGTTAATTGGCTTGGTATACATGTAAATTGTCCCCGGTGTAGACTGATGGGACTGGTCCCGTGCTGCTTGCCTCTGTGGCTGTTTGACCCGTCCACACTAATTCTACGTTATCCCAGCATGACATCCATTCCCGACACACGAGGGCCAATTTACCCTCCAAACCCGTGGTCTAAACCCGGAGCATCCGGAAGAAAACCACGCGGTCACACGAAGTATGTGCAGACTCCACATGGACAGCACTGAAGGTTAGGATCGAACCCGGGTCTCCGGTGCTTTTGACCCAGCATCTCTGGCCGCGGTCAATGGAGGAATTGCAGCGGACAGCTCGATTGTAATCGTGTATAGCCTTTCCGCTGACTGGATAGCACGCAATGAAAGCTTTTCACTGTACCTCGGAACACGTGACAATGAACTAATCTGAACTAAACTAAACGATATTAAACTGAACTAATCCGAACTAGAGATTAGAGTTTAGCGGTAGACCTGCTGCCTCACAGCGCCAGAGGCCGGGGATCGATCATGAATACGGGTGCTGTCTGTACGTTTTCCCTGAGACCGCGTGGGTTTTCTCCGGGTGCGCCGAATTTCTCCCACGCTCCAAAGACATACAGGTTTGAAGGGTAATTGACTTCAGTAAAATTGTTAATTGTTCCTAGTGAGTCGGAGAGTGTTCATGTGCGGGAAACGCTGGTTGGCGCGGACTTGGATGGCCGAAGGGCCTGTTTCCCCGCTGTGTCGCTAAATCAAATCAAACCAAACCAAAGCGACTGAATTAAACTTTTCTAAACTCAACTGAATTAAATTTAACTGAATTAAACAAAACTCAACTCAACTGAATTAAACTTTTGCCAACTCAACTAAATTAAACGATACCCAACTCAACTGAATGAAAGTAACTGAATTAAACTGAAATGCATTAAACCATACCAACTCAACTAAATTAAACTATACTCAACTCACTGAATATGACTCAACTGACTGAAACTAAATTGAATGAAACTGAACGGAATTAAACTGATCTGAATTTGAACTCTACCAACTCAACTGAAATAAATTTTTCCCAACTCAACTGAAATAAACTTCTCCCAACTCAACTTTGGCGGCAAAAACAAGGGGGCAGATTATTATCTCAACGGGGTTAAGTTAGATAAGGGGGAGGTGTAGCGAGACCTGGGTGTCCTTGTACACTGGTCACTGAAAGTTGGCGTGCAGGTACAGCAGGCAGTGAAGAAAGCTAATGGAATGTTGGCCTTCATAACAAGAGGATTTCAGTATAGGAGTAAAGAGATTCTTCTGCAGTTGTACAGGGCTCTGGTGAGACCACATCTGGAGTATTGTGTACAGTTGTGGTCTCCTAATTTGAGGAAGGACATCCTTGTCATTGAGCCAGTGCAGCGCAGGTTCACGGGATTGATCCCTGGGATGGCGGGACTGTCATATGAGGAAAGATTGATAAGACTAGGCTTGCTTTACACTAGAGTTTAGAAGGATGAGCGGGGATCTTAGAGAAACATATAAAATTATAAAAGGAATGGACAGGGTAGATGCAGGATGTTCCCAGTGTTGGGCGAGTCCAGAACCATAGGCCACAGTCTTAGAATAAAGGGGAGGCCCTTTAGGACTGAGGTGAGAAAAAACGTTTCCACCCAGAGAGTTGTGAATTTATGGAATTCCCTGCCACAGAGGGCAGTGGAGGCCAAGTCACTGGAATGGTTGAAGAGAGAGTTAGATAGAGCTCTAGGGGCTGGTGGAATCAAGGGATATGGGGAGAAGGCAGGCACGGGTTATTGATAGGGGATGATCAGCCATGATCACAATGAATGGCGGTGCTGGCTCGAAGGCCCGAATGGCCTCCTCCTGCACCTGTTTTCTATGTTTCTATGTTTCTATGTAACCTATCCCAGTCACTGAGCTAAATGTAAATTGGTACAGGTTAAAAAAAAAATCCCGCGCCCTTTCATTAACTCGGCGCTCTGAAACGCACAGAGTGGTTTCACGATCTGCACACAGACGTTATGCAGCGTGTTTAAGAAGGAGCTGCAGATGCTGGGAAAATCGAAGGTAGACAAAAATGCTGCAGAAACTCAGCGGATGAGGCAGCATCTATGGAGCGAAGGAATAGGTGACGTTTCGGGTCGAGACCCTTCTTCAGACTGATGCAGACCTTCTTCAGAGATTATGCAGCATGTTACTCAAGGCCAGTACGCGGTGCGGCAGGTTACCCCCATCAGCCGTCGCCAACAACACAAAATCCTCCTAAATGTTCGCCACCATCAACGGATTGTCCCGATCTCACCTACCTTCCCCAGCACATCCTTCCATGCACCCACCACCCTCTGTGTAAAAAAAAGTGCCCCTCAGGTTCCTGTTATTCCCCCCCCCCCACCCCCCCCCCCCCCCCCCCCCCCCCCCCCCCCCCCCCCCCCCCCCCCCCCCCCCCCCCCCCCCCCCCCCCCCCCCCCCCCCCCCCCCCCCCCCCCCCCCCCCCCCCCCCCCCCCCTCACCATAAACCTACGTCCTCTGGTTCTCGAATCCTCTAATCTGGACAGGAGACTCTGCGCATCTACCCGATCTATTCCCCTCATGTTTTTCTGCACACACGTTTGAACATGTTGTGCGCCCAAATTATGCTCAACTTGTCTAGATTAATGCAAATACATGCGTTGAGCTGCATCGAGGCATCCCACATCGGTGCGCGACAATAACCAAAACCATTGGGCTCAAACACGATCTCAATGGATATGGACCAAGCGCGTGGTAGTGACATGTTTATCCGCGTTATCCTTTATCTTTGCATTCAGGACGGGTTGATTGTAATCACGGATATTATTTGAATTTTGACTGGATAGCATACAAGCAAAAAGCTTCCCACTATAGTTTTGGTGCACGCGACAACACTGCGCATCAACTAAAATAAAATAAATTAAAATTACTAGTAGGTTCAAGGCGAAGGTCATGTTTGACAAACCTTCTTGAATTTTTTGAAGCGGTTACTAGGGAAATTGATGAGGGTAAAGCAGTGGATGCTATCTATATGGATTTCAGTAAGGCCTTTGACAAGGTTCCCCATGGAAGGTTGGTTAAGAAGGTTCAATCTTTGGGTGTTAATGGCGGAGTAGC
This sequence comes from Okamejei kenojei, assembly GCA_035221665.1. NCBI lineage: Eukaryota > Metazoa > Chordata > Chondrichthyes > Rajiformes > Rajidae > Okamejei > Okamejei kenojei. The sequence continues at coordinate 59,643 of JAVHYY010000551.1, read as the reverse complement.
AAGATGGATTCAACAGTGGCTGAATGGGAGATGTCAGAGAGTAATGGTGGATGGCTGTTTGTCAGGTTGGAAGCCGGTGACCAGTGGGGTGCCTCAGGGATCTGTGTTGGGTCCACTGTTGTTTGTCATGTACATCAATGATCTGGATGATGGGGTGGAAAATTGGATAAGTAATTATGCAGATGATACTAAGATATGGGTGGTGTTTGTGGATAATGAAGTAGATTTTCAAAGTCTACAGAGAGATTTGGGCCATATGGAAAAGTGGGCTGAAAGATGACATATGGAGTTTAATGCTGATAAGTGTGAAGTGCTACATCTTGGCAGGACAAATCAAAATAGGACGTACATGGTAAATGGTAGGGAGTTGAGGAATGTTGTGGAACAGAGAGATCTAGGAATAACTGTGCATAGTTCCCTGAAGGTGGAATCGCATGTAGATGGGGTGGTAAAGAAAGCCTTTGGTGTGCTGGCCTTTATAAATCAGAGCATTGAATGTAGGAGCAGGGAAGTAATGTTAAAATTGTACAAGGCATTGGTGATACCAAATTCTGGAGTATGGTGTACAATTTTGGTCGCCTAATTATAGGAAGGATGTCAACAAAATAGAGAGAGTACAGAGGAGATTTACTAGAATGTTGCCTGGGATCCAGCAACTATGTTACAGAGAAAGGTTGAACAAGTTAGGTCTTTATTCTTTGGAGCGCAGAAGGTTAAGGGGGGACTTGATTGAAGTCTTTAAAATGATGAAAGGGATAGACAGAGTTGACGTGGATAAGCTTTTCCCATTAAGGGTAGGGAAGATTCAAACAAGAGGGCATGACATGCGAATTAAGGAACGGAAGTTTAGGGGTAACGTGAGGGGGAACTTCTTTACTCAGAGGGTGGTGGCTGTGTGGAATGAGCTTCCAGCAGAAGTGGTGGAGGCAGGATCGATTTTAACATTTAAAAGTAAAGTGGATAGGTGTATGGACGGGAAGGGAATGGAGGGGTATGGTCTGAGTGCAGGTAGATGGGGCTAGGGGAAAACAAATGGTCGGCACGGACTGGAAGGGCCGAGAGGGCCTGTTTCCGTGCTGAAATTGTTATATGTTATATGGTTAAATCGCTCCTAGTCGGGCGATTTCGTTGCTGAAGAAAAATCGCTCCGACATTTCATTCATGAAGGTATTTTTAAATTACGCTAGATTATTTATTAGCTAGAGTAATTTAAAAATCATCTTCTAAAGCCGTGAGCGCCGACAACGGGAAGGATTTTATGTTGGGGGGAAAAAAAGGCACACGGCTTATTTTTACATTAAAACGTGGTTTTTAGGAAGCCTTTAATCACATTTTCATGTTGCGAAATGGGGACAAAAAAAATATACGAACCGGCAGTATTTTACCTGCCGACTTCACCGCAAACCGCAACGGTGTATCACACTGCATTCATAGAAACATAGAAACATAGAAATTAGGTGCAGGAGCAGGCCATTCGGCCCTTCGAGCCTGCACCGCCATTCAATTTGATCATGGCTGATCATCCAACTCAGTATCCTGTACTTGCCTTCTCTCCATACCCCCTGATCCCTTCAGCCACAAGGGCCACATCCAACTCCCTCTTAAATATGGCCAACGAACTGGCCTCAACTACCTTCTGTGGCAGAGAATTCCACAGATTCACCACTCTCTGTGTGAAAACGATGTTCTCATCTCGGTCCTAAAAGACTTCCCCCTTATCCTTAAACTGTGACCCCTTGTCCTGGACTTCCCCAACATCGGGAACAGTCTTCCTGCATCTAGCCTGTCCAACCCCTTAAGAATTTTGTAATTCCACTAAAACCCACTCGCAAGTTGATTTAAATGGCCATTAATTTACAGGAATGGCCACTAAATTCCTTCCATTAGGCCTATAAATTCATGAAAATGAGATTTAAAAATCATGTTATATTGTGAATTATTGTGTGAATGTTATTTAGACACTTAGGCAAATTAATTTTTTTTAATCTTTTCTTAAGAAATGGATAGATGTTTAGATCTAGTAATTGCATTTTGTAATTAGCTACAATTAGGTAACTAACTAATTAAGTGCTTTAATTTCACGTCATCCAAGTAAGATTGTTTCATATTTGTTTTACAATGCTTCAATCTATAATAACCGAAAATGTCATTGAGTTCTCTTAATTTGTAAGAAAGTTATGGGCTTTTGACTGTCCTAGATCACAGTTTTTGAGTTAAGTCAATGGAAAGGCAATGGGGAACAAGTTGCCAATTTCCGAGTATGAAAAGGGCCATAACTTTTTTAATACTGAAGATATGAATGTAAATTAGGTGTCAAATTATTATTATTATTATTATTATTTTTAATATATTTTTATTAGAGGTAAGCAATAAATTGGCAAACACAAATTATGGTATAGATATTTCGAGTACATCACTCATACATTATTAATATATTCAATTTAATCATTCTGCCTCTAATAGTTTTTTTATATAGATTAAAAGTAATTTAAAAAAAAGAGAGAGAAAAAGAAGAAAAAAAAGAGAAAACAAAAAATAAAATCATAAGGAATGGAATAATTTACCATTAGTACATCGTTGGAGATAAGATCAAGGAATATAGAGTATAACTTTTCATCTGTTCCTGAGTCCAAGTTTCAGTTAGGTGTCAAATTAAATTATTTTTATGCTTTATCTGGTGGGATAAATTGCAGGCTTGATTTTTTAAATCTCAACATTTTGTAACATTACTAAAATTACCTGCGACACCGAGCGCGGCCAACACCGGGTAGAAGATGCCGTACACAGCGCCGCTCGACGGTTCGTGCATGTTCCGCCGGAGAAGCCGAGCGCTCCTCTCTCTTGATGTGTGATCGGTGGAGGAGCCCTGAAATCCGTCAAAGTACTCCCTCCCCCACCTGGGAGAAGGCGGGGGGGGGACGTAATTAGCGGCGTCGGACTCGTCGTTTGCATTCACGTACCGCTCGAGACACATTTGTACATTGATTACATTAATTTGCAGACCAAAACTCAACACAACAAGAATTAATATGTATGCTATGAAATAATCGTTAACGTTTATGTCAATGTATATAAAAAATACTAAATATTTAATACCGTATGGTCGGTGATTGTAAGATGGAATATGAATATATTTCGAATTGTTCGTTCAATGTTATGTCAATAGACACAACAAATCAAACAATTAAAATAATTGTTACAGTTAGTGTCACTGAATATAATCAATAAAATAAAAATTAGTAAAAATGATTGATACATTTTATGACAATGAATACACGTACATTTAGAAACAATTGTAAAATTTAGATTACCAACTAAATGACAGCATATAGTTATATCTAAATTGTATTGCCAAATATCAGTCCAAGAATAGGACGTAACCTTAAGTTATATTTGTAATGTTGGCGGCGGCATGTTCGACACAGATATTGTGGGCTGACCGGCCTGTTCTCGTGTAACCGTGTCCAATTTTCTATATGCTGTTCTAATTTAGGGATATCACTGAACGTATTCTGCCAAAACATCGGACATTTTCTGTAGACAGTAAACCCCCCAATCGCTCACATCTTTCCGCCACTTAAACAAAAAACGTGGCAGCTAGAACAGAACCGCGCGAGAACAGGTCCTTCAGCGGACAACCTGGCTCTGGAGAGGATCCAGATGAGGTGTACAACAATGATTCAGAGACGAGTGGGTTAACATATTATGCGCGTTTGGAGGCAAAGCCAGTGGATAATTTTGAGGCAGAGATAGAGAAATGCTTGGGTGGAATCGGTGTCAAGGGATCAGCCAATATTTAATGCCAGGGATGACTCGATGGGCAGAATTGCCTAATTCTACACGTATAACTTACGAATTTGTGAACCTCGGTGCCGCAAGTCATACCAAGCTCGTCTCGTATCTACCTTCACATAATCCATATCCTCCATTCCTTGCATGTCCATTTGCCCATCCACAAGTCTCATCAACGCCATGAACGTATCTCCTTCTGGCAGCGTTCCATGCACCCATCTCCCTACTCAACTGGGCCATGGTGGCCGGTTCATGGTTGGTTCTTGATTTCTGGGTCCTCCAAAATATTCCAAATGGAATTTAAACTGGAGGTGGTGAAGGGAAGACTTAATCCAGAAAGAGTTTTTGGGAATAAAGAGCTATCTTAAATTTAGTGTAACTAAACTCATCCGACACATAGTTAAATTTCCTGCTATCAACTTAAATATATATACTCTGATGTTATTTTTTGTTTCAATCCTGTTGAAAAAAATGTTCTGACTCTCTACCCTATCTACGTCTCTCAACATGTTATATACTTCTGTAAATCGCTCGGAGATCTTGAGATAGGAAAGATGTTGTCAGGCTGGAATTGGTACGAGTAAGATTTATGGAGACGTTACCAGGATGCAGGAAATGAGCTATATTGAGTAGGCTGAGACGCTATTCCGTCAGGCGTAGGAGGATGAGATGTGATCGTGTGGCGTTGTATAAGATTATGAGGGGAATAAATCGGGGAGATGCACAGAGACGCTTCACTAGAGTAGGTGAATCGAGGACCTGATGACAGGTTTAAGGTGATGGGAAATAGATTTTTTAGAAATCTTAGGGGGTAGCAAAGGCTGGTCAATGTATGGAACAAGCTATCAGAGGAGTATTTTGAGGCAGGGACTTTCCCAACATTTGAGACAGATTTAGACTGGTACATGAATAGGACTTGCATTGGAGGTATATGGATCAAATGCGGGCAGGTGGGACGAGTGTAGCTGGGCCATGGTAGCCGGTTCATGGTTGGTTCTTGATTTCTTGGTCCTCCAAAATATTCCAAATGGAATTTAAACTGGAGGTGGTGGAGGGAAGACTTAATCCAGAAAGAGTTTTTGGGAAGAAAGAGCTATCTTAAATTTAGTTGTATCTGTCGGTAACTATGGTAGGGTGAAGATAATTCCATGCTGAGTTTGTGCGGCCTATGTTGATTACATCCCCGCGCGAAAACCTTCAGTACTGTAGCAGATATAATTAATCATCAACACTGAGAGATTACTTATGAAGTTATCAATGTTAGTGACTGATGGCAAGCTACTTGATTAGTACGGGGGTTTATTGAAAAGGTGTCAAAGGTAATGGGGAGAAGGGGGGAGAATGGGCTTAGGATGGTGAAATCGATCAGCCATGATTGAATGGCGGGATAGACGTGATGAGTCGAATTGCATAATTCTACTCCAATTCCTTATGAACTTATGACTTTCTTGAACCTGGAGTTTTATTCCTTTCCCACCCAGGGTTCATTTTGTGTGCGCGTGTCTTTAAATTATTTCGTTCACTGCATTTATCTTCATTTATTTCAACAATGTTAATCTTTCTTTCAAATTTTCATTTCTGTAAGTACGTCCTCTTTATGACTTATTTCAGGCCTCTCGGCAACCTCGGCTGTTCCAGAGAACACAATCCCAGTCTGTCCAGCCTGCAGCTAATACCCCCTAGTTCAGGCATCATCTGATAAACCTCCTCTGCACCCTCCCCAAAGTCTCCACATCCCTCCTGTGTTGGGGCGACTGGAACTGCGCGCGCAATACTCATACGTCAAGAGGCAACATTGACTTATTGGCCAATAGAATTAAAATGGAACTTATTTTTTAATTTGGATCAGCACAACAAATTTACAGCCACAGTAGACTATCGATAATGTAATACGCAAAGCAAAAGGTAAATACAGTTTAAACAAGAATATAGTGCAAAACAATATATTGACAAAGTTGACTCCAACGACCAGTTGACGAAGGCATAGAAACATAGAAACATAGAAATTAGGTGCAGGAGTAGGCCATTCAGCCCTTCGAGCCTGCACCGCCATTCAATATGATCATGGCTGATCATCCAACTCAGTATCCCGTACCTGCCTTCTCTCCATACCCTCTGATCCCCTTAGCCACAAGGGCCACATCCAACTCACTCTTAAATATAGCCAATGAACTGGCCTCAACTACCCTCTGTGGCAGAGAGTTCCAGAGACTCACCACTCTCTGTGTGAAGAAAGTCTTTCTCATCTCGGTCTTAAAGGATTTCCCCCTTATCCTTAAGCTGTGACCCCTTGTCCTGGACTTCCCCAACATCGGGAACAATCTTCCTGCATCTAGCCTGTCCAACCCCTTAAGAATTTTGTAAGTTTCTATAAGATCCCCTCTTAATCTCCTAAATTCCAGAGAGTATAAACCGAGTCTATCCAGTCTTTCTTCATAAGACAGTCCTGACATCCCAGGAATCAGTCTGGTGAACCTTCTCTGCACTCCCTCTATGGCAATAATGTCCTTCCTCAGATTTGGAGACCAAAACTGCACGCAATACTCCAGGTGTGGTCTCACCAAGACCCTGTACAACTGAAGTAGAACCTCCCTGCTCCTGTACTCAAATCCTTTTGCTATGAAAGCTAACATACCATTCGCTTTTTTTCACTGCCTGCTGCACCTGCATGCCTACTTTCAATGACTGGTGTACCATGACACCCAGGTCTCGCTGCATCTCCCCTTTTCCTAATCGGCCACCATTTAAATAATAGTCTGCTTTCCTGTTTTTGCCACCAAAGTGGATAACCTCACATTTATCCACATTATACTGCATCTGCCAAACATTTGCCCACTCACCCAGCCTATCCAAGTCACCTTGCAGTCTCCTAGCATCCTCCTCACAGCGAACACTGCCCCCCCAGCTTAGTGTCATCCGCAAACTTGGAGATATTGCCTTCAATTCCCTCATCCAGATCATTAATATATATTGTAAATAGCTGGGGTCCCAGCACTGAGCCCTGCGGTACCCCACTAGTTACTGCCTGCCATTGTGAAAAGGACCCGTTTACTCCTACTCTTTGCTTCCTGTTTGCCAGCCAGTTCTCTATCCACATCAATACTGAACCCCTAATACCGTATGCTTTAAGTTTGTATACTAATCTCTTATGTGGGACCTTGTCGAAAGCCTTCTGGAAGTCCAGATATACCACATCCACTGGTTCTCCCTTATCCACGCTACTAGTTACATCCTCGAAAAATTCCACAAGATTCGTCAGACATGATTTACCTTTTGTAAATCCATGCTGACTTTGTCCAATGATTTCACCACTTTCCAAATGTGCTGCTATCCCATCTTTAATAACTGACTCTAGCAGTTTCCCCACTACCGATGTTAGACTAACTGGTCTGTAATTCCCCGTTTTCTCTCTCCCTCCCTTCTTAAAAAGAGGGGTTACATTTGCTACCCGCCAATCCTCAGGAACTACTCCAGAATCTAAAGAGTTTTGAAAGATTATCACTAATGCATCCACTATTTCCTGAGCTACTTCCTTAAGTACTCTGGGATGCAGCCTATCTGGCCCTGGGGATTTATCGGCCTTTAATCTATTCAATTTACCCAACACCACTTCCCGACTGACCTGGATTTCACTCAATTCCTCCTTTGACCCACAGTCCCCTGCTATTTCAGGCAGATTATTTATGTCTTCCTTAGTGAAGACGGAACCAAAGTAGTTATTCAAATGGTCCGCCATATCCTTGTTCCCCATGATCAACTCACCTGTTTCTGACTGCAAGGGACCTACATTTGTTTTAACTAACCTCTTTCTCTTCACATATCTATAAAAACTTTTGCAGATGTGCAAATGTGCGGATCCACCATCTTCCTCTTCTAAAGTCAACAGTCATTTCAATGGTTTGAGCTTCAGACAATCTAATCGGATTTAATCTACTGGATTTATCTTGTACTGAACGTCATTCCCTTTAACCTGTATTTCAGCATTGTGGGCGGCTTCAAGCGCCCCGACACGGGAGATTCGATCGCCCCGACACGGAGGCTTCGATCGACCCGACGTGAGGGGCTTTAACCGCCCGACGCGGGGGCTTCGATCACGCGGACGAGGGGGATTCGACCGCCAGCTGCGGGAGCACCGATCGCCCCGACGGCTGATGGTTCGACTACCCCGACCGCGGGAGAATAAAAGAGAAAGCATTGTAGACCTTATTGCCTTCCATCAGAGCGATGAACGTGGGTAATCCGTTGGGGTGGGTGTTTATGTTAACTTTTATGTAGTTGTGTGTCTTGTTGCTTTTTATTTTTAGTATGGCTGTATGGTATTTCGATTTTAACTGTACCTCAATCGGTACATGTGTCGATAAATTAACCATGAAACCTTGTCCTTGAAATCTTGATTTTAATCATGTATAGTCTGTCCGCCGAATGGAAGCGGCGCAAAAAACGTGTTTCGTTGTACCTTGGTACACATGACAGTAACCAACTAGTCTAAACTAAACGAAACCAAACCAAACGTAACTAAACAAAATAAATTAATGTAAAGTAAACTAAAGTTAAATAAAATAAACTAAACGAAACTCAGCTAACTAATACTAAACTAATTTAAACCAATTTGAACTAAACCAAACTTAACTGAACCGAACGTAACTGAACTAAACGGAACTGAACTCAACTAAACCCAACTCAACCCAATTTAACTCTACTTAACACAACCCAACACAACTCAATTCAACACAACTCAACCTAACTCAACCCAACTCAATTCAACCCAACCCAACTTAAAGCAACCCAACCCAACTCAACTCAACTCAATTCAACACAACCCAACACAACACAACTCTACTGAACTCAACTCAAGCCAAATCAACTCAACCCAACTCAACTCAACTCAATCCAACTCAACCAAACTCAACTCAACTCAATTAAAAGCCAACTCAACTCAACTCAACTAACTCAATTCAACTCAACCCAACCCAACTCACCCCAACCCAACTCAACACAACTCAAATCAACGCAACTCAATCCAAATCAATAAAACCCAACTCAACTTAACCCAACCCAACTCAACTCAACACAACTCAATTCAACACAACACAAACCAACACAACCCAGCTCTACTCACATCATCTCTACTCAACTTAATCCAACTTAACCCACTTCAACTAAACTCAACGCAACCCAATCCAACTCACCACAAATCAAATCACCCAAAATCAACTCATCTCAACTCAACCCAACCCAACTCATCCCAACTCAACTCAAACCAACTCAACCCAACTCACCCCAACATAACTCAACTCAACTCAACTCAACACAACACACTTAGCAACCTGACGGAACGGGTACGCTAACATTGTCTTCAGCTGATCTCTGAATTTACTCTGGGTTACTGTATAAATAAATGTGTTGGTGCAGCAACAGAGAAGCAGGAGCATATAACCCGCTTCTTCGAGAATAAACAGCGGGTCGTTGTATCCAGAGTAAGTAAAAGTTCTAGTGATCCGAAAGTACAAATAATGCACAACGGACGTCAGCCACAGCAAGATGAAGTTGCCGGAAATGCTGAAGAGTAAAATGATCGACTTCGTGCGGCTCTCCATCTCGGGGTCAGGACCTTTCCCGGGGAGAGCGTCATCCCGCAATGACTTTCGGACTCTGCTGGCGGTGACAATGCGTTTCACAGTCAGGAAATTCAGCAACAGTATAACTGCGAACGGCAGCAGGGGCGTGGTGATGCGATCGAAATACGACAAAGCGTTCCACCACGGCGAGGAATAAAAGCTTGGAATTAATTGGCAATACCAAGGAAGGTTGTCCTCGTAGTAAAGCGGTTTCCAAATGAATAACCAGCCGACATTCCTTAAACAACTCAAAGCTACAACCGCGGCGACGACGGGCGCTGCCTTTTTTTTTGGTGCAGTACTTGCGTTTAAAATTGCTACAACAAATGGCCACGAAGCGATCGAAGGTGAAGGCAACGGTGAGCCATACGGACGAGTCTCTCGATGCATAAGCGACTGGGGTCTTGATGCGACAGACCCAGAAGAGGGACAGGTAACTCCCGGGGAAGTAAATGCCGACGATGCGGTGGAGAATGACGGCGTTGATGATAACCATCAGATCCGACGCCGCCATGGCAACCAGGTATATAGTCACACACCTGGATAGACCGCATCTCCCCCGCGACAGGATCACAATGGCTACAATGTTAACTGTTGGCAAATGTACAATAATTAACCACTGTTACAGTGACACCACGCGTAGACTGGTGGAACAGCACCTCAGATCCCGCTTGGGCCGATATATTCTGCAGAAACGTAACTACCGATGCTGGTTTACAGCGAAGATGGACACAGAGCGCTGGGGTCACTACCGGGTTGGGCAGGAAAGAGGAAGGCTGTCGTATCGCACCGGGAGCATTATTCACCCTCAAAGTAGAGAGGTGGGAACTGGAGGGAGGAAAAAGCCAGAACAAGGCACCTGCAAGAGATGACCATGGAAGGGTGGAGTCCATAATGGTCCATTGCTGGCTGGGGAAGAGATAGTAAGCAAGTGTGCAAAGAGTGGAAGAGGAGGGAAGATTGGGTTGCGGAGGGGGGGGGGGTGTGAGCGGGAATCTAATGGTTATTTGTAATTAGATACAAATACTGGATCCAGACGGGCCGCGCTGAGAGAGTGAGGTTGGCGATTTGCGCAACTCTCCCTCACTTTAATCCAGGTTCAAAACATTGCAACAAAGAAAGTAGGTGCGGGAGTAGGCCATTCGGCCCTTCGAGCCAGCACCACCATTTAATATGATCATGGCTGATCATCCAACTCAGTATCCTGTACCTGCCATCTCTCCATACCCGCTGATCATTTTAGCCACAACATCTAACTCCCTCTTAAATATAGCCAATGAACTGGCCTCAACTACCTTCTGTGGCATAGAATTCCACAGATTCACCACTCACCGTGTGATTTTTTTTTTCTCATCTCGGTCCTAAAAGATCTTTATCCTTAAACTGCGAGCCCTTGTTCTGGACTTCCCCAACATCGGGAACAATCTTCCTGCATCTTGCCTCTCCAACCCCTTAATAGTTTATAAGCTTCTGTAAGACCCCCCCCCCCCCCTCAATCTTCTAAATTCCAGCGAGCACAAGTCGAGGTTATCCAATCTTTCCTCATAGGAAAGTGCTGACGTCCCAGGAATCAGTCTGGTGTACCTTCTCTTTACCCCCTCTATGGGAAGAATGACTTTCCTTAGATTTGGAGACCAAAACTGTATGCAATACTCCAGGTGTGGTCTCACCAAAACTGCAGTGGAACCTCCCTGCCCATGACTTCAGCAGTCGTGACGCCCTACTGGGCGAGCCTTCCGGGCGCAGATCGGTCTCCCCAGTCACCTCCGGACCTACAAACAAAAACACTGAAGTCCTTGTCTTTATTCGACTACGTAGGCCGAATAACAACAACATCACTCTCCCACCCTAATCGCACCAGCTTCTCATACCCCCTGAGCATTTTAGCCACAAGGGCCACATCTAACTCCCTCTTAAATATCGCCAATGAACTAGCCTCAACTACCATCTGTGGCAGAGAATTCCACAGATTTACCAGTCTCCGTGTGAAAAATGTTTTTCTCATCTCGGTCCTAAAAGACCTTTATCCTTAAACTGCGAGCCCTTGTTCTGGACTTCCCCAACATCAGGAACAATCTTCATGCATCTAGCCTCTCCAAACCCTTAATATTTTATAAGTTTCTGTAAGATCCCCCCCCCCCCCCCCCCCCCCCCCCCCCCCCCCCTCAATCTTCTAAATTCCAGCGAGCACAAGCCGAGGTTATCCGGTCTTTCCTCATATGAAAGTGCTGACATCCCAGGAATCAGTCTGGTGAACCTTCTCTGTACCCCCTCTATGGCAAGAATGACGTTCGTTATATTTGCAGACCTGTACGCAAAACGCCAGGTGTGGTCTCACCAAAACCCTGTACTACTGCAGTAGAACCTCCCTGCTCATGACTTCAGCACTCGTGACGCCCTACTGGGCGAGCCTTCCGGGACCGGATCGGTCTCACCCGTCACCTCCGGACCTACAAACAACAACACTGATGTCCTGGTCTTCTTCGACAACGTCGGCCGAATAACAACAACATCACTCTCCCACCCAAGTCGCACCAGCTTCTCATTTTCACCCAACAAACGGCTGGCAATGGCCTGCTTCCTTTATCATCGTTACCTTTTTGCATATCTGCCGCGTCCGTTCAGCAAAGGAGCGCACAGAACAGATACACCGAATCTTAAATACCCCCCACCCCTTCCGACGGTCCCTACAAAGCCTCCGAGTCCTTTGCAGTTGGCGGCGTGACATGTTACCTGGGACCCCGAGCGCGGCCAGCAGCGGGTAGTAGATCGCATAGACAGCGCCGCTCGGCGGTTCGTGCATGTTCCGCCGGAGAAGCCGAGTGCTCCTCTGTCTTGAAGCGTGATCGGTGGAGGGGCCATTATATCCGTCAAGGTATCCCGCGGGGAGAAGGCGGGAGAACGCAATTAGCGGCGCCGGTCCCGTCGTTTTCATTCACGTACCGCTCGAGACACATTTGTACATTAATAACATTAATTTGAGAGACGTCATGACGAAACTCAACACAAGTAAGAATATATATGTTGTGAAATAACCCTTAAAATTTATGTCAATGCGTGTAAAAAAATTAAAAAAAAACCGTATGTGTCGATGGTTGTAAGATGGAATATGAATACATTTCGAACTGTTCGTTAAATGTTATGTCAATGTACATAACAAATCAAAAATTAAAAATAATTGTTACAGATAGTGTCACTGAATATAAGACATCAAATTAAAATTAGTAAAAATGATCGTTACATTTTTTTGACTATGAATATTTAGAAAACAATTGTAAAATTTTAGATTACCAAATAAATGACAGCATATAGTTATATGTACATTTTATTGCCAATTTTAATGGCCATTAATATGACGTAACTATAAGGTACATTTATAATGTTGGCGGCGGCATGTTCGACACAGATATTGTGGGCGGGACCGGCCTGTTGTCGTGTCATCATCTTCAATGTTCTATACACTGTGCTAATTTAGGAATGTCACTGAATGTCACTGAGGAATAAAATCGGGGAGATGCACAGAGACGTTTCACCTAGAGCAGGTGAAACGAGGACCTGGTGACAGGTTTAAGGTGAAGGGAAATTGTTTTAATAGGAATATGAGGGGTAACTTTTTCACACAAAGGCTGGGGGATGTATGGAACAAGAAACCAGAGGCGGAAGTTGAGGCAAGGACTAGCTTAACATTTAAGCAACATTTAGACTGGTACATGGATAGGACATGTATTGGAGGTATATGGATCAAATGCGGGCAGGTGGGACGAGTGTAGCTGGCCCATGGTGGCCGGTGTGGGCAAGTTGGGACGAAGGGCCTGTTCCCACACTGTAGAAGGCAATGGCTTTAAGACACTATCCTCGCAGAGCCTCATTGGGACCATGGGAGTGAAGCAAGTCGCAAGCAGGGAAAGATAGCACAATCGTCCAAACCATCCAGTTGCCTCTCAGAGAAATCTTAAACCTCACTTGTGAGTTTGTGGGGCCTATGATGATTATATCCCCGCGCCAAAACCTTCGGTACTGTAGTAGATATAAGCAGTGGCGGGTTGGGTCTTAAAATATTGGTTGCCACGAGACAAAGGGGGCCCACTTCCTCAGGAGCCTACTTGCCATCGGGCAAGCTGACACCCTGGCCAGTCCGTCACTGGATATAAGTAATCATCAAAATTAGGAGATTACTTAAGAACTAATCAATGTTAGTGACTGATAGCAAGCTACTTGATTAGTACAGGGGTGTATTGATTAGTAGAGGTATCAGGGGTAATGGGGAGAAGGGGGGAGAATGGGGTTAGGACGGTGAAATATTCAAGCATTGATTGATGGCGGGGGGACGTGATGAGTCGAATGCCTAATTCTACTCCAAATCCTTATGACTATATGACCTTCTTGAACCTGGAGTTTTATTCCTTTCCCACGCAGCGTTCATTTTGTGTGCGTGTGTCTTTAACTTCTTTCGTTCTCCGCATCTCTCTTCATTTCTTTCAACAATGTTAATCGTTCATTCAATTTTTCACTTCTGTAAGCACGTCCTCTTTATGACTTATTTCAGGCCTCTCGGCAACCTCGGATGTTCCAGAGAACACAATCTCAGTCTGTCCAGCCTGCAGCTAATAGCCCCTAGTCCAGGCATCATCTGATAAACCTCCTCTGCACCCTCCCCAAAGTCTCCACATCCTTCCTGTGTTGGGGCGACCGGAACTGCGCGCGCAATACTCATACGTCAAGAGGCAACAGTGACTTATTGGCCAATAGAATTAAAATTGAACTTATTTTTTAATTTGCATCAGCACAACAAATTTATAGCCACAGTAGACTATCGATAAAGTAATACGCAAAGCAAAAGGTAAATACATTTCGAACATAAATATAGTGCAAAACAATATATTGACGAAGTTGACTCCAACGACCCGTTGACGAAGACAAATGTGCGGATCCACCATCTTCGTCTTCTAAAGTCAACAGTCAATTCAATGGTTTGAGCTTCAGACAATCTAATCGGATTTTACTGGACTTTATCTTGTACTGAACGTCATTCGCTTTAACCAGTATTTCAGCACTGTGGGCGTCTTCAAGTGCCCCGACACGGGAGATTCGATCGCCCCGACACGGAGGCTTCGATCGACCTGACGCGAGGGGCTTTAACCGCCCGACGCGGGGGCTTCGATCACCCCGACGCGGGGGATTCGACCGCCAGCTGCGGGAGCATCGATTGCCCCGGCGGCTGATGGTTCGATTACCCCGACCGCGGGAGAATAAAAGAGAAAGCATTGTAGACCTTATTGCCTTCCATCAGAGCGAGGAACGTGGGTAATCCGTTGGGGTGGGTGTTTATGTTAACTTTTATGTAGTTGTGTGTCTTATTGCTTTTTATTTTTAGTGTGGCTGTATGGTATTTCGATTTTAACTGTACCTCAATCGGTACGTGTCGATAAATTAACCTTGAAACCTTGACCTTGAAACCTTGATTTTAATCATGTATTGTCTGTCCGCCGAATGGAAGCGGCGCAAAAAAAACGTTTTTCGTTGTCCCTTGGTACACGTGACAGTAAACATCTAGACTAAACGAAACGAAACCAAACCAAACTTAACTAAACAAAATAAATTAATGTAAATTAAACTAAAGTTAAATAAAATAAACTGGACGAAACTCAGCTAACTAATACTAAACTAATTTAAACCAATCTGAACTAAACCAAACTTAACTGAACGAACAAAAATGAACTGAACTAAACGGAACTGAACTCAACTAAACCCAGCTCAACACAACTCAACTCTACTTAACACAACCCAACACAACTCAATTCAACACAACTCAACCCAACTCAACCCAACTCAATTCAACCCAACCCAACTCAACTCAACTCAACACAACCCAACACAACACAACTCTACTGAACTCAACTCAAGCCAAATCAACTCAACCCAACTCAACTCAACTCAACTCAACTCCACTCAACTCAATCCAACTCAACCCAACCCAACTCAACTCAATTAAAACCCAACTCAACTCAACTCAACTAACTCAATTCAACTCAACCCAGCCCAACTCAACCCCTCAACCCAACTCGATCCAACTCAATTAAACCCAACTCAACTTAACTCAACCCAACTCAACTCAACACAACTCAATTCAACACAACACAAACCAACACAAACCAGCTCTACTCACATCAACTCTACTCAACATAATCCAACTTAACCCACTTCAACTAAACTCAACGAAACCCAATCCAACTCACCACAAATCAAATCACCAAATCAACTCATCTCAACTCAACCCAACCCAACTCATCCCAACTCAACTCAACCCAACTCAACCCAACTCACCCCAACATAACTCAACTCAACTCAACTCAACACAACACACTTAGCAACCTGACGGAACGGGTACGCTAACATTGTCTTCAGCTGATCTCTGAATTTACTCTGGGTTACTGTATAAATAAATGTGTTGGTGCAGCAACAGAGAAGCAGGAGCATATAACCCGCTTCTTCGAGAATAAACAGCGGGTCGTTGTATCCAGAGTAAGTAAAAGTTCTAGTGATCCGAAAGTACAAATAATGCACCATGTTCGTCAGCCACAACAAGGTGAAGTTGCCGGAAATGCTAAATAGTAAAATGATCGACTTCGTGCGGCTCTCCATCTCGGGGTCAGGACCTTTCCCGGGGAGAGCATCATCCCGCAATGACTTTCGGACTCTGCTGGCGGTGACGATACGTTTGACAGTCAAGAAATTCAGCAACAATATAACCGCGAACGGCAGCAGGGGCGTGGTGATGCGATCGAAATACGAGAAAGCGTGCCACCACCGCGAGGAATAAAAGCTTGGAATTAATCGGCAATACCAAGGGAGGTTGTTCTCGTAGTAAAGCGGTTCGTAAATGAAATACCAGCCGATATTCTTTAAACAACTCATAGCTACAACCGCGGCGACGACGGGCGCTGCCGTTTTTTTGGTGCAGTACTTGCGTTTAAAATTGCTACAACAAATGGCCACGAAGCGATCGAAGGTGAAGGCAACGGTGAGCCATACGGACGAGTCTCTCGATGCATAAGCGACTGGGGTCTTGATGCGACAGACCCAGAAGAGGGACAGGTAACTCCCGGGGAAGTAAATGCCGACGATGCGGTGGAGAATGACGGCGGTGATGATAACCATCAGATCCGACGCCGCCATGGCAACCAGGTATATAGTCACACACCTGGATAGACCGCATCTCCCCCGCGACAGGATCACCATGGCTACAATGTTAACTGTTGGCAAATGTACAATAATTAACCACTGTTACAGTGACACCACGCGTAGACTGGTGGAACAGCACCTCAGATCCCGCTTGGGCCGATATATTCTGCAGAAACGTAACTACCGATGCTGGTTTACAGCGAAGATGGACACAGAGCGCTGGGGTCACTACCGGGTTGGGCAGGAAAGAGGATGGCTGTCGTTTCGCACCGGGAGCATTATTCACCGTCAAAGTAGAGGGGTGGGAACTGGAGGGAGAAAAAGCCGGAACAAGGCACCTGCAAGAGATGAACCTTGGAAGGGTGGAGTCCATAATGGTCCATTGCTGGCTGGAAAAGAGTTAGTAAGCAAGGGATACAAGGGTGCAAAGAGTGGAAGAGGAGGGAAGATTGGGTTGCGGAGGGGGGGGGGGGGGGGGGTGTGAGCGGGAATCTAATGGTTATTTGTAATTAGATACATCATGCTGTATAGAAATGCTATTATCCACTATTTAGTAACAACTAACAACTTCACACATTTACAAACATAATTGGTCCGACAATAGCCAAAAAACAAACTATCATACACCGAGAGATTTGAGAGAACATATAACTAGTCGTTCTGAATAAGGGTCTCGATCCTAAACGTCACCCAATCCTAAGACAGCCGTCTTGTCTATGCCTTGCCACTGGATCCGGACGGGCCGCGCTGAGAGAGTGAGGTTGGCGATTTGCGCAACTCTCCCTCACTTTAATCCAGGTTCAAAACATTGCAACAAAGAAAATAGGTGCGGGAGTAGGCCATTCGGCCCTTCGAGCCTAGCACCACCATTTAATATGATCATGGCTGATCATCCAACTCAGTATCCTGTACCTGCCATCTCTCCATACCCGCTGATCATTTTAGCCACAACATCTAACTCCCTCTTAAATATAGCCAATGAACTGGCCTCAACTACCTTCTGTGGCAGAGAATTCCACAGATTCACCACTCACCGTGTGAATTTTTTTTTTCTCATCTCGGTCCTAAAATATCTTTATCCTTAAACTGCGAGCCCTTGTTCTGGACTTCCCCAACATCGGGAACAATCTTCCTGCATCTTGCCTCTCCAACCCCTTAATAGTTTATAAGTTTCTGTAAGACCCCCCCCCCCCCCCCTCAATCTTCTAAATTCCAGAGACCACAAGCCGAGGTTATCCAGTCTTTCCTCATATGAAAGTGCTGACATCCCAGGAATCAGTCTGGTGAACCTTCTCTGTACCCCCTCTATGGCAAGAATGACTTTCCTTAGATTTGGAGACCAAAACTGTACGCAATACTCCAGGTGTGATCTCACCAAAACCCTGTACTACTGCAGTAGAACCTCCCTGCTCATGACTTCAGCACTCGTGACGCCCTACTGGGCGAGCCTTCCGGGACCAGATCGGTCTCACCCGTCACCTCCGGACCTACAAACAAAAACACTGATGTCCTGGTCTTCTTCGACTACGTCGGCCGAATAACAACAACATCACTCTCCCACCCAAGTCGCACCAGCTTCTCATTTTCACCCAACAAACGGCTGGCAATGGCCTGCTTCCTTTATCATCGTTACCTTTTTGCATATCTGCCGCGTCCGTTCAGCAATGGAGCGCACAGAACAGATACACCGAATCTTAAATTTCCCCCGGTCGCTACAAAGCCTCCGAGTCCTTTGCAGTTGGCGGCGTGACATGTTACCTGGGACCCCGAGCGCGGCCAGCAGCGGGTAGTAGATCGCATAGACAGCGCCGCTCGGGCGGTTCGTGCATGTTTCCGCCGGAGAAGCCGAGTGCTCCTCTGTCTTGAAGCGTGATCGGTGGAGGGGCCATTATATCCGTCAAGGTATCCCGCGGGGAGAAGGCGGGAGAACGTAATCAGCGGCGCCGGTCCCGTCGTTTTCATTCACGTACCGCTCGAGACACATTTGTACATTAATAACATTAATTTGAGAGACGTCATGACGAAACTCAACACAAGTAAGAATATATATGTTGTGAAATAACCCTTAAAATTTATGTCAATGCGTGTAAAAAAAAAAAAAACCGTATGTGTCGATGGTTGTAAGATGGAATATGAATACATTTCGAACTGTTCGTTAAATGTTACGTCAATGTACATAACAAATCAAAAATTAAAAATAATTGTTACAGATAGTGTCACTGAATATAAGACATCAAATTAAAATTAGTAAAAATGATTGTTACATTTTTTGACTATGAATATTTAGAAACAATTGTAAAATTTTAGATTACCAAATAAATGACAGCATATAGTTATATGTACATTTTATTGCCAATTTTAATGGCCATTAATATGACGTAACTATAAGGTACATTTATAATGTTGGCGGCGGCATGTTCGACACAGATATTGTGGGCGGACCGGCCTGTTGTCGTGTCATCATCTTCAATGTTCTATACACTGTGCTAATTTAGGAATGTCACTGAATGTCACTGAGGAATAAATCGGGGAGATGCACAGAGACGTTTACCTAGAGCAGGTGAACCGAGGACCT
Source organism: Okamejei kenojei (assembly GCA_035221665.1). NCBI lineage: Eukaryota > Metazoa > Chordata > Chondrichthyes > Rajiformes > Rajidae > Okamejei > Okamejei kenojei. Next base: position 40,476 of record JAVHYY010000551.1, on the reverse strand, counting down.
GGTGACAGGTTTAAGGTGAAGGGAAATTGTTTTAATAGGAATCTGAGGGGTAACCTTTTCACACAAAGGCTGGGCGATGTATGGAGCACGAAACCAGAGGCGGAAGTTGAGGCAAGGACTAGCTTAACATTTAAGAAACAATTAGACTGGTACATGGATAGGACATGTATTGGAGGTATATGGATCAAATGCGGGCAGGTGGGACGAGTGTAGCTGGGCCATGGTGGCCGGTGTGGGCAAGTTGGGCCGAAGGGCCTGTTTCCACACTGTAGAAGGCAATGGCTTTAAGACACTATCCTCGCAGAGCCTCATTGGGACCATGGGAGTGAAGCAAGTCGCAAGCAGGGAAAGATAGCACAATCGTCCAAACCACCCAGTTGCCTCTCAGAGAAATCTTAAACCTCACTTGTGAGTTTGTGGGGCCTATGATGATTATATCCCCGCGCCAAAACCTTCAGTACTGTAGTAGATATAAGCAGTGGCGGGTTGGGTCTTAAAATATTGGTTGCCACGAGACAAAGGGGGCCCACTTCATCAGGGGCACACTTGATATAGGGTGCCCACTTCCTCAGGAGCCTACTTGCCATCGGGCAAGCTGACACCCTGGCCAGTCCGTCACTGGATATAAGTAATCATCAAAACTAGGAGATTACTTAAGAACTAATCAATGTTAGTGACTGATGGCAAGCTACTTGATTAGTACAGGGGTTTATTGATTAGTAGAGGTGTCAGGGGTAATGGGGAGAAGGGGGGAGAATGGGGTTAGGACGGTGAAATATTCAAGCATTGATTGATGGCGGGGGGACGTGATGAGTCGAATGCCTAATTCTACTCCAAATCCTTATGACTATATGACCTTCTTGAACCTGGAGTTTTATTCCTTTCCCACCCAGCGTTCATTTTGTGTGCGTGTGTCTTTAACTTCAATGCATCTCTCTTCATTTCTTTCAACAATGTTAATCGTTCATTCAATTTTTCACTTCTGTAAGCAAGTCCTCATTATGACTTATTTCTGGCCTCTCGGCAACCTCGGATGTTCCAGAGAACACAATCCCAATCTGTCCAGCCTCGGCGTGCAGCTAATACCCCCTAGTCCAGGCATCATCTCATAACCCTCCTCTGCACCCTCTCCAAAGTCTCCACATCCTTCCTGTGTTGGGGCGAACAGAACAGCACGCGCAATCCTCATTAGTCAAGAGGCGACAGTGACTTCGTGGCCAAATGAACAACAACGGACCATTTATTTTTTAATTACAAACACAGCAGACTATCGATAATGTAATACACAAAGCAATTTGTAAATGCATTTTAAAAAACTATGTAGTGCAAAACAATATATTGACGAAGTTGACTCCAACGACCAGTTGACGAAGACAAATGTGCGGATATACCATCTTCCTCTTCTAAAGTCAACGATCAATTCAACGAATTGAGCTTCAGACAACCTTTAATCGGATTTTACTGGCGTTTATCTTGCACTGAAGGTTATTCGCTTTAACCTGTATTTCTGCATTGTGGGCGGACACGGGAGCTTCGATCGCCCCGACGCGGGGGCTTCGATCGACCAGACGCGAGGGGTTTTGACCGCCCGACGCGGGGGCTTCGATCGCACCGACGCGGTGGATTCGACCGCCGGCTGTGGGAGCTTCGACCGCTGATGGTTCGACTGCCCCGACCGTGGGAGAATAAAAGAGCAAGCAGATTGGACCTTATTGCCTTCCATTAGAGCGAGGAACGTGGGTAATCCGCTGGGGTGGATGTTTATGTTAACTTTGATGTAGTTGTGTGTCTTATTGCTTTTTATTTTTAGTATGACTGTATGGTATTTCGAACTGTACCTCAATCGATACATGTGTCAATAAACTGATCTTGAAACCTTGCGATTGAAACCTTGATTTTAAACATGTATTGTCTGTCCGCCGACTGCAAGCCACACAAAAAAAAGCTTTTCGTTGTACCTTGGTACACGTGACAATAATCAACTAGTCTAAACTAAACGAAACCAAACCAAACGTAACTAAACTAAAGAGATTAATATAAAGTAAATTAAAGTTAAATACTATAAACGAAGCGAAACTCAGCTAACCAATACTAAACTAAATTAAACCAATCTGAACGTAACTGAACTGAACGTAAATTAAATGAACTAAACGGAACTGGACGTAACTAAACTCAACTCAACTCAATTCAAATCTACTTAACACAACCCAACACAACTCAATTCAACACAACTCAACCCAACTCAACCCAACTCAATTCAACCCAACCCAACTTAAGGCAACCCAACCCAACTCAACTCAACTCAATTGAACACAACCCAATACAACACAACTCTACTGAACTCAACTCAAGCCAAATCAACTCAACCCAACTCAACTCAACTCAACTCAACTCAACTCAATCCAACTCAACCCAACCCAACTCAACTCAATGAAAACCCAACTCAACTCAACTCAACTAACTCAATTCAACTCAACCCAACTCAACTCAACACAACTCAACTCAACCCAACTCAATCCAACTCAATTAAACCCAACTCAACTTAACCCAACCCAACTCAACTCAACACAACTCAATTCAACACAACACAAACCAACAAACCCAGCTCTACTCACATCAACTATACTCAACTTAATCTAACTTAACCCACTTCAACTCAACTCAACGCAACCCAATCCAACTCACCACAAATCAACTCACCCCAACTCAACTCATCTCAACTCAACCCAACCCAACTCATCCCAACTCAACTCAACTCAACCCAACTCAACTCAACTCAACTCAACACAACACACTGAGTAACCTGACGGAACGGGTACGTTAACATTGTCTTCAGCTGATCTCTGAATTTACTCTGGGTTACTGTATAAATAAATGTGTTGGTGCAGCAACAGAGAAGCAGTAGCATATAACCCGCTTCTTCGAGAATAAACAGCGGGTCGTTGTATCCAGAGTAAGTAAAAGTTCTAGTGATCCGAAAGTACAAATAATGCACAACGGACGTCAGCCACAGCAAGATGAAGTTGCCGGAAATGCTGAATAGTAAAATGATCGACTTCGTGCGGCTCTCCATCTCGGGGTCAGGACCTTTCCCGGGGAGAGCGTCATCCCGCAATGACTTTCGGACTCTGCTGGCGGTGACAATGCGTTTCACAGTCAGGAAATTCAGCAACAGTATAACTGCGAACGGCAGCAGGGGCGTGGTGATGCGATCGAAATACGACAAAGCGTTCCACCACGGCGAGGAATAAAAGCTTGGAATTAATCGGCAATACCAAGGGAGGTTGTCCTCGTAGTAAAGCGGTTTGTAAATGAATAACCAGCCGACATTCCTTAAACAACTCAAAGCTACAACCGCGGCGACGACGGGCGCTGCCGTTTTTTTGGTGCAGTACTTGCGTTTAAAATTGCTACAACAAATGGCCACGAAGCGATCGAAGGTGAAGGCAACGGTGAGCCATACGGACGAGTCTCTCGATGCATAAGCGACTGGGGTCTTGATGCGACAGACCCAGAAGAGGGACAGGTAACTCCCGGGGAAGTAAATGCCGACGATGCGGTGGAGAATGACGGCGGTGATGATAACCATCAGATCCGACGCCGCCATGGCAACCAGGTATATAGTCACACACCTGGATAGACCGCATCTCCCCCGCGACAGGATCACCATGGCTACAATGTTAACTGTTGGCAAATGTACAATAATTAACCACTGTTACAGTGACACCACGCGTAGACTGGTGGAACAGCACCTCAGATCCCGCTTGGGCCGATATATTCTGCAGAAACGTAACTACCGATGCTGGTTTACAGCGAAGATGGACACAGAGCGCTGGGGTCACTACCGGGTTGGGCAGGAAAGAGGAAGGCTGTCGTATCGCACCGGGAGCATTATTCACCGTCAAAGTAGAGGGGTGGGAACTGGAGGGAGAAAAAGCCAGAACAAGGCACCTGCAAGAGATGACCATGGAAGGGTGGAGTCCATAATGGTCCATTGCTGGCTGGGGAAGAGATAGTAAGCAAGGGATACAAGGGTGCAAAGAGTGGAAGAGGAGGGAAGATTGGGTTGCGGAGGGGGGGGGGGGGGGTGTGTGAGCGGGAATCTAATGGTTATTTGTAATTAGCTACATCATGCTGTATAGAAATGCTATTATCCACTATTTAGCAACTAACAACTTCACACATTTACAAACATAATTGGTCCGACAATAGCCACAAAAACAAACTATCATACACCGAGAGATTTAGAACATAAACTAGTCGTTCTGAATAAGGGTCTCGATCCTAAACGTCACCCAATCCTAAGACAGCCGTCTTGTCTATGCCTTGCCACTGGATCCGGACGGGCCGCGCTGAGAGAGTGAGGTTGGCGATTTGCGCAACTCTCCCTCACTTTAATCCATGTTCAAAACATGGAAACAAAGAAAATAGGTGCAGGAGTAGGCCATTCGGCCCTTCGAGCCAGCACCACCATTTAATATGATCATGGCTGATCATCCAACTCAGTATCCTGTACCTGCCATCTCTCCATACCCGCTGATCATTTTAGCCACAACATCTAACTCCCTCTTAAATATAGCCAATGAACTGGCCTCAACTACCTTCTGTGGCAGAGAATTCCACAGATTCACCACTCACCGTGTGAATTTTTTTTTTCTCATCTCGGTCCTAAAAGATCTTTATCCTTAAACTGCGAGCCCTTGTTCTGGACTTCCCCAACATCGGGAACAATCTTCCTGCATCTTGCCTCTCCAACCCCTTAATAGTTTATAAGTTTCTGTAAGACCCCCCCCCCCCCCCCCCCCCTCAATCTTCTAAATTCCAGCGAGCACAAGTCGAGGTTATCCAATCTTTCCTCATAGGAAAGTGCTGACATCCCAGGAATCAGTCTGGTGAACCTTCTCTGTACCCCCTCTATGGCAAGAATGACTTTCCTTAGATTTGGAGACCAAAACTGTACGCAATACTCCAGGTGTGGTCTCACCAAAACTGCAGTGGAACCTCCCTGCCCATGACTTCAGCAGTCGTGACGCCCTACTGGGCGAGCCTTCCGGGCCCAGATCGGTCTCACCCGTCACCTCCGGACCTACAAACAAAAACACTGATGTCCTGGTCTTCTTCGACTACGTCGGCCGAATAACAACAACATCACTCTCCCACCCAAGTCGCACCAGCTTCTCATTTTCACCCAACAAACGGCTGGCAATGGCCTGCTTCCTTTATCATCGTTACCTTTTTGCATGTCTGCCGCGTCCGTTCAGCAATGGAGCGCACAGAACAGATACACCGAATCTTAAATTTCCCCCGGTCGCTACAAAGCCTCCGAGTCCTTTGCAGTTGGCGGCGTGACATGTTACCTGGGACCCCGAGCGCGGCCAGCAGCGGGTAGTAGATCGCATAGACAGCGCCACTCGGCGGTTCGTGCATGTTCCGCCGGAGAAGCCGAGTGCTCCTCTGTCTTGAAGCGTGATCGGTGGAGGGGCCATTATATCCGTCAAGGTATCCCGCGGGGAGAAGGCGGGAGAACGCAATTAGCGGCGCCGGTCCCGTCGTTTTCATTCACGTACCGCTCGAGACACATTTGTACATTAATAACATTAATTTGAGAGACGTCATGACGAAACTCAACACAAGTAAGAATATATATGTTGTGAAATAACCCTTAAAATTTATGTCAATGCATGTAAAAAAAATTTTAAAAACCGTATGTGTCGATGGTTGTAAGATGGAATATAAATACATTTCGAACTGTTCGTTAAATGTTACGTCAATGTACATAACAAATCAAAAATTAAAAATAATTGTTACAGATAGTGTCACTGAATATAAGACATCAAATTAAAATTAGTAAAAATGATTGTTACATTTTTTGACTATGAATATTTAGAAACAATTGTAAAATTTTAGATTACCAAATAAATGACAGCATATAGTTATATGTACATTTTATTGCCAATTTTAATGGCCATTAATATGATGTAACTATAAGTTACATTTATAATGTTGGCGGCGGCATGTTCGACACAGATATTGTGGGCGGACCGGCCTGTTGTCGTGTCATCATCTTCAATGTTCTATACACTGTGCTAATTTAGGAATGTCACTGAATGTCACTGAGGAATAAATCGGGGAGATGCACAGAGACGTTTACCTAGAGCAGGTGAACCGAGGACCTGGTGACAGGTTTAAGGTGAAGGGAAATTGTTTTAATAGGAATATGAGGGGTAACTTTTTCACACAAAGGCTGGGGGATGTATGGAACAAGAAACCAGAGGCGGAAGTTGAGGCAAGGACTAGCTTAACATTTAAGCAACATTTAGACTGGTACATGGATAGGACATGTATTGGAGGTATATGGATCAAATGCGGGCAGGTGGGACGAGTGTAGCTGGGCCATGGTGGCCGGTGTGGGCAAGTTGGGCCGAAGGGCCTGTTCCCACACTGTATAAGGCAATGGCTTTAAGACACTATCCTCGCAGAGCCTCATTGGGACCATGGGAGTGAAGCAAGTAGCAAGCAGGGAAAGATAGCACAATCGTCCAAACCATCCAGTTGCCTCTCAGAGAAATCTTAAACCTCACTTGTGAGTTTGTGGGGCCTATGATGATTATATCCCCGCGCCAAAACCTTCAGTACTGTCGTAGATATAAGCAGTGGCGGGTTGGGTCTTAAAATATTGGTTGCCACGAGACAAAGGGGGCCCACTTCATCAGGAGTCTACTTGCCATCGGGCAAGCTGACACCCTGGCCAGTCCGTCACTGGATATAAGTAATCATCAAAACTAGGAGATTACTTAAGAACTAATCAATGTTAGTGACTGATGGCAAGCTACTTGATTAGTACAGGGGTTTATTGATTAGTAGAGGTGTCAGGGGTAATGGGGAGAAGGGGGGAGAATGGGGTTAGGACGGTGAAATATTCAAGCATTGATTGATGGCGGGGGGACGAGATGAGTCGAATGCCTAATTCTACTCCAAATCCTTATGACTATATGACCTTCTTGAACCTGGAGTTTTATTCCTTTCCCACCCAGCGTTCATTTTGTGTGCGTGTGTCTTTAACTTCTCTGCATCTCTCTTCATTTCTTTCAACAATGTTAACCGTTCATTACATTTTTCACTTCTGTAAGCACGTCCTCTTTATGACTTATTTCAGGCCTCTCGGCAACCTCGGATGTTTCAGAGAACACAATCCCAGTCTGTCCAGCCTGCAGCTAATAGCCCCTAGTTCAGGCATCATCTGATAAACCTCCTCTGCACCCTCCCCAAAGTCTCCACATCCTTCCTGTGTTGGGGCGACCGGAACTGCGCGCGCAATACTCATACGTCAAGAGGCAACAGTGACTTATTGGCCAATAGAATTAAAACGGAACTTATTTTTTAATTTGCATCAGCACAACAAATTTACAGCCACAGTAGACTATCGATTAAGTAATACGCAAAGCAAAAGGTAAATACATTTTGAACATAAATATAGTGCAAAACAATATATTGACGAAGTTGACTCCAACGACCCGTTGACGAAGACAAATGTGCGGATCCACCATCTTCCTCTTCTAAAGTCAACAGTCAATTCAATGGTTTGAGCTTCAGACAATCTAATCGGATTTTACTGGACTTTATCTTGTACTGAACGCCATTCCCTTTAACCAGTATTTCAGCATTGTGGGCGTCTTCAAGTGCCCCGACACGGGAGATTCGATCGCCCCGACACGGAGGCTTCGATCGACCTGACGCGAGGGGCTTTAACCGCCCGACGCGGGGGCTTCGATCACCCCGACGCGGGGGATTCGACCGCCAGCTGCGGGAGCATCGATTGCCCCGGCGGCTGATGGTTCGATTACCTCGACCGCGGGAGAATAAAAGAGAAAGCATTGTAGACCTTATTGCCTTCCATCAGAGCGAGGAACGTGGGTAATCCGTTGGGGTGGGTGTTTATGTTAACTTTTATGTAGTTATGTGTCTTATTGCTTTTTATTTTTAGTGTGGCTGTATGGTATATCGATTTTAACTGTACCTCAATCGGTACGTGTCGATAAATTAACCTTGAAACCTTGACCTTGAATCCTTGATTTTAATCATGTATTGTCTGTCCGCCGAATGGAAGCGGCGCAAAAAAACGTTTTTTCGTTGTCCCTTGGTACACGTGACAGTAACCATCTAGACTAAACGAAACGAAACCAAACCAAACGTAACTAAACAAAATAAATTAATGTAAATTAAACTAAAGTTATATAAAATAAACTGGACGAAACTCAACTAACTAATACTAAACTAATTTAAACCAATCTGAACTAAACCAAACTTAACTGAACCGAACAAAAATGAACTGAACTAAACGGAACTGAACTCAACTAAACCCAGCTCAACCCAACTCAACTCTACTTAACACAACCCAACACAACTCAATTCAACACAACTCAACCCAACTCAACCCAACTCAATTCAACCCAACCCAACTTAAGGCAACCCAACCCAACTCAACTCAACTCAACACAACACAACCCAACACAACACAACTCTACTGAACTCAACTCAAGCTCAAAACTCAACTCAACTCAACTCAACTCAACTCAACTCAACTCAACTCAACTCAACTCAACTCAACCCAGCCCAACTCAACTCAACCCAACGATCCAACTTAAACCCAACTCAACTTAACCCAACCCAACTCAACTCAACTCAACACAACTCAATTCAACACAACACAAACCAACACAAACCAGCTCTAATCACATCAACTCTACTCAACATAATCCAACTTAACCCACTTCAACTAAACTCAACGAAACCCAATCCAACTCACCACAAATCAAATCACCCAAAATCAACTCATCTCAACTCAACCCAACCCAACTCATCCCAACTCAACTCAACCCAACTCAACCCAACTCACCCCAACATAACTCAACTCAACTCAACTCAACACAACACACTTAGCAACCTGACGGAACGGGTACGCTAACATTGTCTTCAGCTGATCTCTGAATTTACTCTGGGTTACTGTATAAATAAATGTGTTGGTGCAGCAACAGAGAAGCAGGAGCATATAACCCGCTTCTTCGAGAATAAACAGCGGGTCGTTGTATCCAGAGTAAGTAAAAGTTCTAGTGATCCGAAAGTACAAATAATGCACAACGGACGTCAGCCACAGCAAGATGAAGTTGCCGGAAATGCTGAAGAGTAAAATGATCGACTTCGTGCGGCTCTCCATCTCGGGGTCAGGACCTTTCCCGGGGAGAGCGTCATCCCGCAATGACTTTCGGACTCTGCTGGCGGTGACAATGCGTTTCACAGTCAGGAAATTCAGCAACAGTATAACTGCGAACGGCAGCAGGGGCGTGGTGATGCGATCGAAATACGACAAAGCGTTCCACCACGGCGAGGAATAAAAGCTTGGAATTAATTCGGCAATACCAAGGAGGTTGTCCTCGTAGTAAAGCGGTTTGTCCAAATGAATAACCAGCCGATATTCCTTAAACAACTCAAAGCTACAACCGCGGCGACGACGGGCGCTGCCGTTTTTTTTTGGTGCAGTACTTGCGTTTAAAATTGCTACAACAAATGGCCACGAAGCGATCGAAGGTGAAGGCAACGGTGAGCCATACGGACGAGTCTCTCGATGCATAAGCGACTGGGGTCTTGATGCGACAGACCCAGAAGAGGGACAGGTAACTCCCGGGGAAGTAAATGCCGACGATGCGGTGGAGAATGACGGCGGTGATGATAACCATCAGATCCGACGCCGCCATGGCAACCAGGTATATAGTCACACACCTGGATAGACCGCATCTCCCCCGCGACAGGATCACAATGGCTACAATGTTAACTGTTGGCAAATGTACAATAATTAACCACTGTTACAGTGACACCACGCGTAGACTGGTGGAACAGCACCTCAGATCCCGCTTGGGCCGATATATTCTGCAGAAACGTAACTACCGATGCTGGTTTACAGCGAAGATGGACACAGAGCGCTGGGGTCACTACCGGGTTGGGCAGGAAAGAGGATGGCTGTCGTTTCGCACCGGGAGCATTATTCACCGTCAAAGTAGAGGGGTGGGAACTGGAGGGAGAAAAAGCCAGAACAAGGCACCTGCAAGATATGAACCTTGGAAGAGTGGAGTCCATAATGGTCCATTGCTGGCTGGAAAAGAGTTAGTAAGCAAGGGATACAAGGGTGCAAAGAGTGGAAGGGGTGGGAAGATTGGGTTGCGGAGGGGGGTGGGGGTGTGTGTGAGCGGGAATCTAATGGTTATTTGTAATTAGCTACATCATGCTGTATAGAAATGCTATTATCCACTATTTAGTAACAACTAACAACTTCACACATTTACAAACATAATTGGCCCGACAATAGCCACAAAACAAACTATCATACACCGAGAGATTTGAGAGAACATATAACTAGTCGTTCTGAATAAGGGTCTCGATCCGAAACGCCACCCAATCCTAAGAGAGCCGTCTTGTCACTGGATCCGGACGGGCCGCGCTGAGAGAGTGAGGTTGGCGATTTGCGCAACTCTCTCTCACTTTAATCCAAGTTCCAAAACATTGAAACAACGAAAATAGGTGCAGGAGTAGGCCATTCGGCCCTTCGAGCCAGCACCACCATTTAATATGATCATGGCTGATCATCCAACTCAGTATCCTGTACCTGCCATCTCTCCATACCCGCTGATCATTTTAGCCACAACATCTAACTCCCTCTTAAATATAGCCAATGAACTGGCCATCAACTACCTTCTGTGGCCGAGAATTCCACAGATTCACCACTCACCGTGTGAATTTTTGCTCATCTCGGTCCTAAAATATCTTTATCCTTAAACTGCGAGCCCTTGTTCTGGACTTCCCCAAACATCGGGAACAATCTTCCTGCATCTTGCCTCTCCAACCCCTTAATTTTATAAGGTTTCTGTAAGACCCCCCCCCCCCCCCCCCCCTCAATCTTCTAAATTCAGCGAGCACAAGTCGAGGTTATCCAGTCTTTCCTCATATGAAAGTGCTGACATCCCAGGAATCAGTCTGGTGAACCTTCTCTGTACCCCGTCTATGGCAAGAATGACTTTCCTTAGATTTGGAGACCAAAACTGTACGCAAGTACTCCAGGTGTGGTCTCACCAACCCTGTACTACTGCAGGGGAACCTCCCTGCCCATCACTTAAGCAGTCGTGACGCCCTACTGGGCGAGCCTTCCGGGCCCAGATCGGTCTCACCCGTCACCTCCGGACCTACAAACAAAAACACTGATGTCCTGGTCTTCTTCGACTACGTCGGCCGAATAACAACAACATCACTCTCCCACCCAAGTCGCACCAGCTTCTCATTTTCACCCAACAAACGGTTGGCAATGGCCTGCTTCCTTTATCATCGTTACCTTTTTGCATGTCTGCCGCGTCCGTTCAGCAATGGAGCGCACAGAACAGATACACCGAATCTTAAATACCCCCCACCCCTTCCCCCGGTCCCTACAAAGCCTCCGAGTCCTTTGCAGTTGGCGGCGTGACATGTTACCTGGGACCCCGAGCGCGGCCAGCAGCGGGTAGTAGATCGCATAGACAGCGCCGCTCGGCGGTTCGTGCATGTTCCGCCGGAGAAGCCGAGTGCTCCTCTGTCTTGAAGCGTGATCGGTGGAGGGGCCATTATATCCGTCAAGGTATCCCGCGGGGAGAAGGCGGGAGAACGCAATTAGCGGCGCCGGTCCCGTCGTTTTCATTCACGTACCGCTCGAGACACATTTGTACATTAATAACTTTAATTTGAGAGACGTCATGACGAAACTCAACACAAGCAAGAATATATATGTTGTGAAATAACCCTTAAAATTTATGTCAATGCGTGTAATTTTTTTTTAAAAAACCGTATGTGTCGATGGTTGTAAGATGGAATATGAATACATTTCGAACTGTTCGTTAAATGTTACGTCAATGTACATAACAAATCAAAAATTAAAAATAATTGTTACAGATAGTGTCACTGAATATAAGACATCAAATTAAAATTAGTAAAAATGATTGTTACATTTTTTGACTATGAATATTTAGAAACAATTGTAAAATTTTAGATTACCAAATAAATGACAGCATATAGTTATATGTACATTTTATTGCCAATTTTAATAGCCATTAATATGACGTAACTATAAGGTACATTTATAATGTTGGCGGCGGCATGTTCGACACAGATATTGTGGGCGGACCGGCCTGTTGTCGTGTCATCATGTTCAATGTTCTATACACTGTGCTAATTTAGGAATGTCACTGAATGTCACTGAGGAATAAATCGGGGAGATGCACAGAGACGTTTACCTAGAGCAGGTGAACCGAGGACCTGGTGACAGGTTTAAGGTGAAGGGAAATTGTTTTAATAGGAATATGAGGGGTAACTTTTTCACACAAAGGCTGGGGGATGTATGGAACAAGAAACCAGAGGCGGAAGTTGAGGCAAGGACTAGCTTAACATTTAAGCAACATTTAGACTGGTACATGGATAGGACATGTATTGGAGGTATATGGATCAAATGCGGGCAGGTGGGACGAGTGTAGCTGGGCCATGGTGGCCGGTGTGGGCAAGTTGGGCCGAAGGGCCTGTTTCCACACTGTAGAAGGCAATGGCTTTAAGACACTATCCTCGCAGAGCTCATTGGGACCATGGGAGTGAAGCAAGTAGCAAGCAGGGAAAGATAGCACAATCGTCCAAACCATCCAGTTGCCTCTCAGAGAAACCTTAAACCTCACTTGTGAGTTTGTGGGGCCTATGATGATTATATCCCCGCGCCAAAACCTTCAGTACTGTAGTAGATATAAGCAGTGGCGGGTTGGGTCTTAAAATATTGGTTGCCACGAGACAAAGGGGGCCCACTTCATCAGGGGCCTACTTGCCATCGGGCAAGCTGACACCCTGGCCAGTCCGTCACTGGATATAAGTAATCATCAAAACTAGGAGATTACTTAAGAACTAATCAATGTTAGTGACTGATGGCAAGCTACTTGATTAGTACAGGGGTATATTGATAAGTAGAGGTGTCAGGGGTAATGGGGAGAAGGGGGGAGAATGGGGTTAGGACGGTGAAATATTCAAGCATTGATTGAATGGCGGGGGGGGGGGGGACGAGATGAGTCGAATGCCTAATTCTACTCCAAATCCTTATGACTATATGACCTTCTTGAATCTGGAGTTTTATTCCTTTCCCACCCAGCGTTCATTTTGTGTGCGTGTGTCTTTAACTTCTTTCGTTCTCCGCATCTCTCTTCATTTCTTTCAACAATGTTAATCGTTCATTCAATTTTTCACTTCTGTAAGCACGTCCTCTTTATGACTTATTTCAGGCCTCTCGGCAACCTCGGATGTTCCAGAGAACACAATCTCAGTCTGTCCAGCCTGCAGCTAATAGCCCCTAGTCCAGGCATCATCTGATAAACCTCCTCTGCACCCTCCCCAAAGTCTCCACATCCTTCCTGTGTTGGGGCGACCGGAACTGCGCGCGCAATACTCATACGTCAAGAGGCAACAGTGACTTATTGGCCAATAGAATGAAAACGGAACTTATTTTTTAATTTGCATCAGCACAATAAATTTATAGCCACAGTAGACTATCGATAAAGTAATACGCAAAGCAAAAGGTAAATACATTTCGAACATAAATATAGTGCAAAACAATATATTGACGAAGTTGACTCCAACGACCCGTTGACGAAGACAAATGTGCGGATCCACCATCTTCCTCTTCTAAAGTCAACAGTCAATTCAATGGTTTGAGCTTCAGACAATCTAATCGGATTTTACTGGACTTTATCTTGTACTGAACGTCATTCGCTTTAACCAGTATTTCAGCATTGTGGGCGTCTTCAAGTGCCCCGACACGGGAGATTCGATCGCCCCGACACGGAGGCTTCGATCGACCTGACGCGAGGGGCTTTAACCGCCCGACGCGGGGGCTTCGATCACCCCGACGCGGGGGATTCGACCGCCAGCTGCGGGAGCATCGATTGCCCCGGCGGCTGATGGTTCGATTACCCCGACCGCGGGAGAATAAAAGAGAAAACATTGTAGACCTTATTGCCTTCCATCAGAGCGAGGAACGTGGGTAATCCGTTGGGGTGGGTGTTTATGTTAACTTTTATGTAGTTGTGTGTCTTATTGCTTTTTATTTTTAGTGTGGCTGTATGGTATTTCGATTTTAACTGTACCTCAATCGGTACGTGTCGATAAATTAACCTTGAAACCTTGACCTTGAAACCTTGATTTTAATCATGTATTGTCTGTCCGCCGAATGGAAGCGGCGCAAAAAACGTTTTTCGTTGTCCCTTGGTACACGTGACAGTAAACATCTAGACTAAACGAAACGAAACCAAACCAAACTTAACTAAACAAAATAAATTAATGTAAATTAAACTAAAGTTAAATAAAATAAACTGGACGAAACTCAGCTAACTAATACTAAACTAATTTAAACCAATCTGAACTAAACCAAACTTAACTGAACCGAACAAAAATGAACTGAACTAAACGGAACTGAACTCAACTAAACCCAGCTCAACACAACTCAACTCTACTTAACACAACCCAACACAACTCAATTCAACACAACTCAACCCAACTCAACCCAACTCAATTCAACCCAACCCAACTTAAGGCAACCCAACCCAACTCAACTCAACTCAACACAACCCAACACAATACAACTCTACTGAACTCAACTCAAGCCAAATCAACTCAACCCAACTCAACTCAACTCAACTCAACTCAACTCAACTCAATCCAACTCAACCCAACCCAACTCAACTCAATTAAAACCCAACTCAACTCAACTCAACTAACTCAATTCAACTCAACCCAGCCCAACTCAACCCCTCAACCCAACTCGATCCAACTCAATTAAACCCAACTCAACTTAACCCAACCCAACTCAACTCAACACAACTCAATTCAACACAACACAAACCAACACAAACCAGCTCTAATCACATCAACTCTACTCAACATAATCCAACTTAACCCACTTCAACTAAACTCAACGAAACCCAATCCAACTCACCACAAATCAAATCACCCAAAATCAACTCATCTCAACTCAACCCAACCCAACTCATCCCAACTCAACTCAACCCAAACTCAACCCAACTCACCCCAACATAACTCAACTCAACTCAACTCAACACAACACACTTAGCAACCTGACGGAACGGGTACGCTAACATTGTCTTCAGCTGATCTCTGAATTTACTCTGGGTTACTGTATAAATAAATGTGTTGGTGCAGCAACAGAGAAGCAGGAGCATATAACCCGCTTCTTCGAGAATAAACAGCGGGGTCGTTGTATCCAGAGTAAGTAAAAGTTCTAGTGATCCGAAAGTACAAATAATGCACAACGGACGTCAGCCACAGCAAGATGAAGTTGCCGGAAATGCTGAAGAGTAAAATGATCGACTTCGTGCGGCTCTCCATCTCGGGGTCAGGACCTTTCCCGGGGAGAGCGTCATCCCCGCAATGACTTTCGGACTCTGCTTGGCGGTGACAATGCGTTTCACAGTCAGGAAATTCAGCAACAGTATAACTGCGAACGGCAGCAGGGGCGTGGTGATGCGATCGAAATAACGACAAAGCGTTCCACCACGGCGAGGAATAAAAGCTTGGAATTAATCGGCAATACCAAGGGAGGTTGTTCTCGTAGTAAAGCGGTTTTAAATGAATAACCAGCCGACATTCCTTAAACAACTCAAAGCTACAACCGCGGCGACGACGACGGGCGCTGCCGTTTTTTTTGGTGCAGTACTTGCGTTTAAAATTGCTACAACAAATGGCCACGAAGCGATCGAAGGTAAAGGCAACGGTGAGCCATACGGACGAGTCTCTCGATGCATAAGCGACTGGGGTCTTGATGCGACAGACCCAGAAGAGGGACAGGTAACTCCCGGGGAAGTAAATGCCGACGATGCGGTGGAGAAATGACGGCGGTGATGATAACCATCAGATCCGACGCCGCCATGGCAACCAGGTATATAGTCACACACCTGGATAGACCGCATCTCCCCCGCGACAGGATCACCATGGCTACAATGTTAACTGTTGGCAAAATGTACAATAATTAACCACTGTTACAGTGACACCACGCGTAGACTGGAGGAACAGCACCTCAGATCCCGCTTGGGCCGATATATTCTGCAGAAACGTAACTACCGATGCTGGTTTACAGCGAAGATGGACACAGAGCGCTGGGGTCACTACCGGGTTGGGCAGGAAAGAGGATGGCTGTCGTTTCGCACCGGGAGCATTATTCACCGTCAAAGTAGAGGGGTGGGAACTGGAGGGAGAAAAAGCCGGAACAAGGCACCTGCAAGAGATGAACCTTGAAAGGGTGGAGTCCGTAATGGTCCATTGCTGGCTGGAAAAGAGTTAGTAAGCAAGGGATACAAGGGTGCAAAGAGTGGAAGAGGAGGGAAGATTGGGTTGCGGAGGGGGGTGGGGGTGTGTGTGAGCGGGAATCTAATGGTTATTTGTAATTAGCTACATCATGCTGTATAGAAATGCTATTATCCACTATTTAGTAACAACTAACAACTTCACACATTTACAAACATAATTGGTCCGACAATAGCCACAAAACAAACTATCATACACCGAGAGATTTGAGAGAACATATAACTAGTCGTTCTGAATAAGGGTCTCGATCCTAAACGTCACCCAATCCTAGGACAGCCGCCTTGTCTATGCCTTGCCACTGGATCCGGACGGGCCGCGCTGAAAGAGTGAGGTTGGCGATTTGCGCAACTCTCCCTCACTTTAATCCATGTTCAAAACATGGAAACAAAGAAAACAGGTGCAGGAGGAGGCCATTCGGCCCTTCGAGCCAGCACCACCATTTAATATGATCATGGCTGATCATCCAACTCAGTATCCTGTACCTGCCATCTCTCCATACCCGCTGATCATTTTAGCCACAACATCTAACTCCCTCTATAGCCAATGAACTGGCCTCAACTACCTTCTGTGCATAGAATTCCACAGATTCACCACTCACCGTGTGATTATTTTTTTTTTTCTCATCTCGGGCCTTAAAATAAAACTCTTAACTGGCGACCAAAACTGTGGAACCTTTCGTGACGCCCTACTGGGCGAGCCTTCCGGGCGCAGATCGGCATCACCTCCGGACCTACAAACAAAAACACAGTCCTTGACTCGACTACGTACGACCCACCCTAATCGCACCAGTTCTCATACGCCCAGCATTTTAGCCACAAGGGTCGCCCAATGAACTAGCCTCAACTGAATTCCACAGTACCAGTCTCCGTGTGAAAAATGTTTTTCTCATCTCGGTCCTAAAAGACCTTTATCCTTAAACTGCGAGCCCTTGTTCTGGACTTCCCCAACATCAGGAACAATCTTCATGCATCTAGCCTCTCCAAACCCTTAATATTTTATAAGTTTCTGTAAGATCCCCCCCCCCTCAATCTTCTAAATTCCAGCGAGCACAAGCCGAGGTTATCCGGTCTTTCCTCATATGAAAGTGCTGACATCCCAGGAATCAGTCTGGTGAACCTTCTCTGTACCCCCTCTATGGCAAGAATGACGTTCGTTATATTTGCAGACCTGTACGCAAAACGCCAGGTGTGGTCTCACCAAAACCCTGTACTACTGCAGTAGAACCTCCCTGCTCATGACTTCAGCACTCG
Source organism: Okamejei kenojei (assembly GCA_035221665.1). Lineage (NCBI taxonomy): Eukaryota > Metazoa > Chordata > Chondrichthyes > Rajiformes > Rajidae > Okamejei > Okamejei kenojei. The sequence continues at coordinate 22,804 of JAVHYY010000551.1, read as the reverse complement.
TGACGCCCTACTGGGCGAGCCTTCCGGGACCGGATCGGTCTCACCCGTCACCTCCGGACCTACAAACAACAACACTGATGTCCTGGTCTTCTTCGACAACGTCGGCCGAATAACAACAACATCACTCTCCCACCCAAGTCGCACCAGCTTCTCATTTTCACCCAACAAACGGCTGGCAATGGCCTGCTTCCTTTATCATCGTTACCTTTTTGCATATCTGCCGCGTCCGTTCAGCAAAGGAGCGCACAGAACAGATACACCGAATCTTAAATACCCCCCACCCCTTCCGACGGTCCCTACAAAGCCTCCGAGTCCTTTGCAGTTGGCGGCGTGACATGTTACCTGGGACCCCGAGCGCGGCCAGCAGCGGGTAGTAGATCGCATAGACAGCGCCACTCGGCGGTTCGTGCATGTTCCGCCGGAGAAGCCGAGTGCTCCTCTGTCTTGAAGCGTGATCGGTGGAGGGGCCATTATATCCGTCAAGGTATCCCGCGGGGAGAAGGCGGGAGAACGCAATTAGCGGCGCCGGTCCCGTCGTTTTCATTCACGTACCGCTCGAGACACATTTGTACATTAATAACATTAATTTGAGAGACGTCATGACGAAACTCAACACAAGTAAGAATATATATGTTGTGAAATAACCCTTAAAATTTATGTCAATGCGTGTAAAAAAATGAAAAAAAACCCGTATGTGTCGATGGTTGTAAGATGGAATATGAATACATTTCGAACTGTTCGTTAAATGTTACGTCAATGTACATAACAAATCAAAAATTAAAAATAATTGTTACAGATAGTGTCACTGAATATAAGACATAAAATTAAAATTAGTAAAAATAATTGTTACATTTTTTGACTATGAATATTTAGAAACAATTGTAAAATTTTAGATTACAAAATAAATGACAGCATATAGTTATATGTACATTTTATTGCCAATTTTAATGGCCATTAATATGACGTAACTATAAGTTACATTTATAATGTTGGCGGCGGCATGTTCGACACAGATATTGTGGGCGGACCGGCCTGTTCTCGTGTCATCATCTTCAATGTTCTATACACTGTGCTAATTTAGGAATGTCACTGAATGTCACTGAGGAATAAATCGGGGAGATGCACAGAGACGTTTACCTAGAGCAGGTGAACCGAGGACCTGGTGACAGGTTTAAGGTGAAGGGAAATTGTTTTAATAGGAATATGAGGGGTAACTTTTTCACACAAAGGCTGGGGGATGTATGGAACAAGAAACCAGAGGCGGAAGTTGAGGCAAGGACTAGCTTAACATTTAAGCAACATTTAGACTGGTACGTGGATAGGACATGTATTGGAGGTATATGGATCAAATGCGGGCAGGTGGGACGAGTGTAGCTGGGCCATGGTGGCCGGTGTGGGCAAGTTGGGCCGAAGGGGCCTGTTTCCACACTGTAGAAGGCAATGGCTTTAAGACACTATCCTCGCAGAGCCTCATTGGGACCATGGGAGTGAGGCAAGTAGCAAGCAGAGAAAGATAGCACAATCGTCCAAACCATCCAGTTGCCTCTCAGAGAAATCTTAAACCTCACTTGTGAGTTTGTGGGGCCTATGATGATTATATCCCCGCGCCAAAACCTTCAGTACTGTCGTAGATATAAGCAGTGGCGGGTTGGGTCTTAAAATATTGGTTGCCAGGAGACAAAGGGGGCCCACTTCATCAGGGGCACACTTGCCATCGGGCAAGCTGACACCCTGGCCAGTGCGTCACTGGATATAAGTAATCATCAAAACTAGGAGATTACTTAAGAACTAATCAATGTTAGTGACTGATGGCAAGCTACTTGATTAGTACAGGGGTGTATTGATTAGTAGAGGTGTCAGGGGTAATGGGGAGAAGGGGGGAGAATGGGGTTAGGACGGTGAAATATACAAGCATTGATTGAAGGCGGGGTAGACGTGATGAGTCGAATTGCATAATTCTACTCCAATTCCTTAGGAGTTTATGACCTTCTTGAATCTGGAGTGTTATTCCTTTCCCATCCAGGGTTCATTTTGTGTGCGTGTGTCTTTAACTTCTTTCGTTCTCTGCATTTCTGTTCATTTCTTTCAACAATGTTAATCTTTCATTCAATTTTTCACTTCTGCAATTACGTCCTCTTTATGGCTTATTTCAGGTCTCTCGGCAACTTCGGATGTTCCAGAGAAAACAATCGCAGTCTGTTCAGCCTGCAGCTAAAACCCCCTAGTCCAGGCATCTTATGTTCAACGTCCTCTGCACCCTCATCCTCAGTCTCCTCATCCTTCCTGTATGGGGGCGACCGGAACTGCGCGCGCAATACTCATACGTCAAGAGGCAACAGTGATTTATTGGCCTCATCTACTAAAACGGAGCCATTTATTATTTGTAATATGTAGCAGCACAAGATTGCAGGCACAATAGACGGTTAATAATGTAATACACAAAGCAAAACGTAAATACATTTAAAAAAACTATATATGCAAAAAAAATCTTGAAGGCGTTGACTTTCTCCACCACCTTCCTCTTCTAAACACAACAATCAGTTCTTTGGATTGAGCTTCGGACTGTCTTTATCGGTCTTTATCTTGCACTAAATGTTATTCCCTTTATCCTGTATCTGTACACTGTCGACGGCTCGCTTGTAATTATGTACAGTCTTTCCGCTGACTGGACAGCACGCAATAAAATACTTTTCACTGTACGTTGGTACACGTGACAACAATAAACTAGACCAAACTAAACGAAACTAAACTAAAGGAATATAAAGTAAACTAAACGTAACTAAGCATACACATAGGTACCAATGACATAGGCAGAAAAAGAGACGAGGTCCTGAAAGGAGAGTTTAGGGAGTTGGGGGGAAAGTTAAGGAGAAGGACCAAAAGGGTAACAATTTCAGGATTACTGCCTGTGCCGCGTGACAGTGAGAGTAGGAATGGAATGAGGTGGAGGATAAATGCGTGGCTGAGGGACTGGTGCAGTGGGCAGGCATTCAAGTTTCTTGATCACTGGGACCTCGTTTGGGGAAGGCATGATCTGTACAAAAAGGACGGATTGCACTTGAGCCCGAGGGGGACCAATATCCTGGCAGGGAGATTTGCAAAGGCTACTGGGGAGACTTTAAACTAGAAAGGCTGGGGGGAGGGACTCGGGTAGAGGAGGCTAGGGGACAGGGTGTTGGGCAAGAGGCAGAGAAAGGAAGCACTCGGACACAAAATGTAGGCGAGAAAGAGGAAAAAGATAATAGACAGAGAATAAGGGATGTTGGCTTTCTGAAACGTGTATATTTTAATGCTAGGAGCATTGTAAGAAAGGTGGATGAACCTAGAGCCTGGATTGACACCTAGAAATATGATGTTGTGGCAATTAGTGAAACGTGGTTGCTGGAGGGCTGTGATTGGAAACTAAATTTCCAGGATTTCGTTGCTTCAGGTGTGATAGAATTGGAGGGACCAGAGGTGGAGGTGTTGCATTGCTTGTCAGAGAAGTTATTACAGCAGTGCTTTGGCGGGGTAGATTAGAGGGCTCGTCTAGGGAGGCTATTCGGGTGGATCTGAGAAGTGGGAACGGTGTAGCAACACTTTTAGAGGTGTATTATAGACCGCCAAATGGGGAGCGAGAATTGGAAGAGCAAATATGTAAGGAGATAGCAGATATTAGTAGTAAGCACAAGGTAGTGATTGTGGGAGATTTCAATTTTCCAAAAATAGACTGGGAAACACATTCTGTAAATGGGCTGGATGGTTTGGAGTTTGTAAAATGTGTGCAGGATAGTTTTTTTGCAGCAATACATAGAGGTATCGACCAGAGAAGGGGCAGTGCTGGACCTCCTGTTAGGAAATGAGACAGGTCAGGTGACGGAGGTATGCGTTGGTGAGCACTTCGGGACCAGTGATCACAATACCATTAGTTTCAATATAATTATGGAGAGTGTCAGAACTGGACCTAGGTTGAGATTTTTGATTGGAGAAAGGCTAACTTTGAGTGAATGTGTAAGGATTTAAAAGGAGTGAATTGGGACATTTTGTTTTATGGGAAGGATGTAGAAGAGAAATGGACGACATTTAAAGGGGAAATTGTAAGAGTACAGAATATTTATGTCCCTGTTCGGTTGAAAGGAAATAGTAAACATTGGAAAGAGCCATAGTTTTCAAGGGAAATTGGACACTTGTTTCGAAAAAAGAGAGATATCTACAATAATTGTAGGAGGCATGGAGTAAATGATGGGCTAGAGGAGTATAAAGAATGTAAAAAGAATCTTAAAAAAGAAATTAGAAAGGCTAAAAGAAGATATGAGGTTGCTTTGGCAAGAAAGGTGAAAGTAAATCCAAAGGGTTTCTACAGCTATATTAATAGCATAATAGCATTAAGGATAACGAGGGATAAAATTGAACCATTAAAGAGCCAGAATGAACAGCTATATGCAGAGCCAAAAGAGATGGGGGAGATATTGAGCAATTTATTTTCTTCGGTATTCACCAAGGAGAAGGATATTGAACTCTGTGAGGCAAGGGGAAAAAGTAGAGTAGCTATGGAAACTATGAGATTCAAAGAGGAGGAAGTACTGACACTTTTGAAAAATATAAAAGTGGATAAGTCTCCAGGTACTGACAGGATATTCCCTAGGACATTGAGGGATGTTAGTGTAGAAATAGCAGGAGCTATGACAGAAATATTTTAAATGTCATTAGAAACGGGAATAGTGCCGGAGGATTGGCGTACTGCGCATGTTGTTCCATTGTTTAAAAAGGGTTCAAACAATAAACCTAGCAATTATAGACCTGTTAGTTTGACGTCAGTGGTGGGCAAATTAATGGAAAGGATACTTAGAGATAATACGTATAAACATCTGGATAAACAGGGTCTGATCAGGAACAGTCAACATGGATGTGTGCCTGCAAGGTTATGTTTGACAAACCTTCTTGAATTTTTTGAAGAGGTTACTAGGGAAATTGATGAGGGTAAAGCAGTGGATGTTGTCTATATGGATTTCAGTGAGGCCTTTGACAAGGTTCGCCATGGAAAATTGGTTAAGAAGGTTCAATCTTTGGGTGTTAATGGCGGAGTAGTAAGATGGATTCAACAGTGGCTGAATGGTTGATGTCAGAGAGTAATGGCGGATGGCTGTTTGTCAGGTTGGAAGCCGGTGACCAGTGGGGTGCCTCATGGATCTGTGTTGGGTCCACTGTTGTTTGTCATGTACATCAATGATCTGGATGATGGGGTAGAAAATTGGATAAGTAAGTATGCAGATGATACTAAGATAGGTGGTGTTGTGGATAATGAAATAGATTTTCAAAGTCTACAGAGAGAATTGGGCCATTTGGAAAAGTGGGCTGAAAGATGGCAGATGGAGTTTAATGCTGATAAGTGTGAAGTGCTACACCTTGGCAGGACAAATCAAAATAGGACGTACATGGTATATGGTAGGGAATTGAGGAATGCTGTGGAACAGAGGGATCTAGGAATAACTGTGCATAGTTCCCTGAAGGTGGAATCGCATGTAGATAGGATGGTAAAGAAAGATTTTGGTGTGCTGGCCTTTATAAATCAGAGCATTGAATATAGGAATAGGGAAGTAATGTTAAAATTGTACAAGGCATTGGTAAGACCAATTCTGGAGAATGATGTACAATTTTGGTCGCCTAATTATACGAAGGATGTCAACAAAATAGAGAGAGTACAGAGGAGATTTACTAGAATGTTGCCTGGGTTCCAGCAACTGAGTTACAGAGAAAGGTTGAACAAGTTAGGTCTTTATTCTTTGGAGCGCAGAAGGTTAATGGGGGGACTTGATTGAGGTCTTTAAAATGATGAAAGGGATAGACAGAGTTGACGTGGATAAGTTTTTCCCATTGAGGGTAGGGAAGATTCAAACCAGAGGGCATGACATGAGAATTAAGGGACAGAAGTTTAGGGGTAACATGAGGGGGGACTTCTTTACTCAGAGAGTGGTGGCTGTGTGGAATGAGCATCCAGCAGAAGTGGTGGAGCAGGATCGATTTTAACATTTAAAAGTAAAGTGGATAGGTATATGGACGGGAAGGGAATTGAGGGGTATGGTCTGAGTGCAGGTAGATGGGACTAGGGGAAAATAAATGGTCGGCACTGACTGGAAGGGCCGAGAGGGCCTGTTTCCGTGCTGTAATTGTTATATGGTTACATGGTTATATGGCAAACCTATACTAAGCTAAATAAAACTAAGCTCAATTTAACCTAACTGAACTGAACTTAAATGACCTATACTAAACTAATGCAAACTCAACTAAACTGAACTGAACTTAAAGGAACTGAACTCAGCGGCTCAACTCAATTCTACTCAACTCAACTCATCCCAACCCAACTCATCTCAACTCAACCCAATCCAACTCAACCCAACTAAAATCAACCCAACCCAACTCAACTCAACCCATCTCAAATCAACCTAACCCAATTCAGATCAAAACTCAATCCAACTCAACTCGACTCTACTCGACTCAACTCAAACCTACCCAACTCAACGCAACTGAACGCAACTCAAGCCAACCCAACTCAAGCCAACCCAACTCATCTCAACTCAACTCAACTCAACTCAACTCAACTCAACCCACTTAGCAACCGGACGGAACGGGTACGTTATCATTGTCTTCAGCTGATCTCTAAATTTCTTCTGGGTTACTGTATAAATAAATGTGTTGGTGCAGCAACTAAGCAGCAGAAGCATATTCCCCGCTTCCTCAAGAATAAATACCGGGTCGTTGTATCCAGAGTAAGTATAAGTTCTAGTGATCCGAAAGTAGAAATAATGCACCATGTACGTCAGCCACAGCAAGATGAAGTTGCCGGAAATGCTGAATAGTAAAATAATCGACTTCCTGCGGTTCTCCATCTCGGGGTCAGGACCTTTCCCGGGGAGAGCGTCATCCCGCAATGACTTTCGGACTCTGCTGGCGGTGACAATGCGTTTCACAGTCAGGAAATTCAGCAACAGTATAACTGCGAACGGCAGCAGGGGCGTGGTGATGCGATCGAAATACGACAAAGCATTCCACCACGGCGAGGAATAAAAGCTTGGAATTAATCGGCAATACCAAGGGAGGTTGTCCTCGTAGTAAAGCGGTTTGTAAATGAAATACCAGCCGACATTCCTTAAACAACTCATAGCTACAACCGCGGCGACGACGGGCGCTGCCGTTTTTTTGGTGCAGTACTTGCGTTTAAAATTGCTACAACAAATGGCCACGAAGCGATCGAAGGTGAAGGCAACGGTGAGCCATACGGACGAGTCTCTCGATGCATAAGCGACTGGGGTCTTGATGCGACAGACCCAGAAGAGGGACAGGTAACTCCCGGGGAAGTAAATGCCGACGATGCGGTGGAGAATGACGGCGGTGATGATAACCATCAGATCCGACGCGCCGCCATGGCAACCAGGTATATAGTCACACACCTGGATAGACCGCATCTCCCCGCGACAGGATCACCAATGGCTACAATGTTAAACTGTTGGCAAATGTACAATAATTAACCACTGTTACAGTGACACCACGCGTAGACTGGTGGAACAGCACCTCAGATCCCGCTTGGGCCGATATATTCTGCAGAAACGTAACTACCGATGCTGGTTTACAGCGAAGATGGACACAGAGCGCTGGGGTCACTACCGGGTTGGGCAGGAAAGAGGAAGGCTGTCGTATCGCACCGGGAGCATTATTCACCCTCAAAGTAGAGAGGTGGGAACTGGAGGGAGGAAAAAGCCAGAACAAGGCACCTGCAAGAGATGACCATGGAAGGGTGGAGTCCATAATGGTCCATTGCTGGCTGGGGAAGAGATAGTAAGCAAGGGATACAAGGGTGCAAAGAGTGGAAGAGGAGGGAAGATTGGGTTGCGGAGGGGGGGGGGGGGGGGGGGGGTGTGAGCGGGAATCTAATGGTTATTTGTAATTAGATACAAATACTGGATCCAGACGGGCCGCGCTGAGAGAGTGAGGTTGGCGATTTGCGCAACTCTCCCTCACTTTAATCCAGGTTCAAAACATTGCAACAAAGAAAGTAGGTGCGGGAGTAGGCCATTCGGCCCTTCGAGCCAGCACCACCATTTAATATGATCATGGCTGATCATCCAACTCAGTATCCTGTACCTGCCATCTCTCCATACCCGCTGATCATTTTAGCCACAACATCTAACTCCCTCTTAAATATAGCCAATGAACTGGCCTCAACTACCTTCTGTGGCAGAGAATTCCACAGATTCACCACTCACCGTGTGAATTTTTTTTTCTCATCTCGGTCCTAAAAGACCTTTATCCTTAAACTGCGAGCCCTTGTTCTGGACTTCCCCAACATCGGGAACAATCTTCCTGCATCTTGCCTCTCCAACCCCTTAATAGTTTATAAGTTTCTGTAAGACCCCCCCCCCCCCCCCCCTCAATCTTCTAAATTCCAGCGAGCACAAGTCGAGGTTATCCAATCTTTCCTCATAGGAAAGTGCTGACATCCCAGGAATCAGTGAACCTTCTCTTTACCCCCTCTATGGGAAGAATGACTTTCCTTAGATTTGGAGACCAAAACTGTACGCAATACTCCAGGTGTGGTCTCACCAAAACTGCAGTGGAACCTCCCTGCCCATGACTTCAGCAGTCGTGACGCCCTACTGGGCGAGCCTTCCGGGCGCAGATCGGTCTCCCCAGTCACCTCCGGACCTACAAACAAAACACTGAAGTCCTTGTCTTTATTCGACCACGTAGGCCGAATAACAACAACATCACTCTCCCACCCTAGTCGCACCAGCTTCTCATACCCCCTGATCATTTTAGCCACAAGGGCCACATCTAACTCCCTCTTAAATATCGCCAATGAACTAGCCTCAAACATAGAAACATAGAAACATAGAAATTAGGTGCAGGAGTAGGCCATTCAGCCCTTCGAGCCTGCACCGCCATTCAATATGATCATGGCTGATCATCCAACTCAGTATCCCGTACCTGCCTTCTCTCCATACCCTCTGATCCTCAACTACCATCTGTGGCAGAGAATTCCACAGATTCACCAGTCTCCGTGTGAAAAATGTTTTTCTCATCTCGGTCCTAAAAGACCTTTATCCTTAAACTGCGAGCCCTTGTTCTGGGCTTCCCCAACATCAGGAACAATCTTCATGCATCTAGCCTCTCCAAACCCTTAATATTTTATAAGTTTCTTTAAGATCCCCCCCCCCCCCCCCTCAATCTTCTAAATTCCAGCGAGCACAAGCCGAGGTTATCCGGTCTTTCCTCATATGAAAGTGCTGACATCCCAGGAATCAGTCTGGTGAAACTTCTCTGTACCCCCTCTATGGCAAGAATGACTTTCCTTAGATTTGGAGACCAACTGTACGCAATACTCCAGGTGTGATCTCACCAAAACCCTGTACTACTGCAGTAGAACCTCCCTGCTCATGACTTCAGCACTCGTGACGCCCTACTGGGCGAGCCTTCCGGGACCAGATCGGTCTCACCCGTCACCTCCGGACCTACAAACAAAAACACTGATGTCCTGGTCTTCTTCGACAACGTCGGCCGAATAACAACAACATCACTCTCCCACCCAAGTCGCACCAGCTTCTCATTTTCACCCAACAAACGGCTGGCAATGGCCTGCTTCCTTTATCATCGTTACCTTTTTGCATGTCTGCCGCGTCCGTTCAGCAAAGGAGCGCACAGAACAGATACACCGAATCTTAAATACCCCCCACCCCTTCCCCGGTCCCTACAAAGCATCCGAGTCCTTTGCAGTTGGCGGCGTGACCATGTTACCTGGGGACCCCGAGCGCGGCCAGCAGCGGGTAGTAGATCGCATAGACAGCGCACTCGGCGGTTCGTGCATGTTCCGCCGGAGAAGCCGAGTGCTCCTCTGTCTTGAAGCGTGATCAGTGGAGGGGCCATTATATCCGTGAAGGTATCCCGCGGGGAGAAGGCGGGAGAACGCAATTAGCGGGGCGCCGGTCCCCGTCGTTTTCATTCACGTACGCTCGAGACACATTTGTACATTAATAACATTAATTTGAGAGACGTCATGACGAAACTCAACACAAGTAAGAATATATATGTTGTGAAATAACCCTTAAAATTTATGTCAATGCGTGTAAAAAAATTAAAAAAAACCGTATGTGTCGATGGTTGTAAGATGGAATATGAATACATTTCGAACTGTTCGTTAAATGTTACGTCAATGTGCATAACAAATCAAAAATTAAAAATAATTGTTACAGATAGTGTCACTGAATATAAGACATCAAATTAAAATTAGTAAAAATGATTGTTACATTTTTTGACTATGAATATTTAGAAACAATTGTAAAATTTTAGATTACCAAATAAATGACAGCATATAGTTATATGTACATTTTATTGCCAATTTTAATGGCCATTAATATGATGTAACTATAAGTTACATTTATAATGTTGGCGGCGGCATGTTTCGACCACAGATATTGTGGGCGAACCGGCCTGCTCTCGTGTCATCAGCTTCAATGTTCTTATACACTGTGCTAATTTAGGAATGTCACTGAATGTCACTGAGGAATAAATCGGGAGATGCACAGAGACGTTTACCTAGAGCAGGTGAAACCGAGGACCTGGTGACAGGTTTAAGGTGAAGGGAAATTGTTTTTAATAGGAATATGAGGGTAACTTTTTCACACAAAGGCTGGGGGATGTATGGAACAAGAAACCAGAGGCGGAAGTTGAGGCAAGGACAAGCTTAACATTTAAGCAACATTTAGACTGGTACATGGATAGGACATGTATTGGAGGTATATGGATCAAATGTGGGCCAGGTGGGACGAGTGTAGCTGGGCCCATGGTGGCCGGTGTGGGCAAGTTTGGGCCGAAGGGCCTGTTTCCACACTGTAGAAGGCAATGCTTTAAGACACTATCCTCGCAGAGCCTCATTGGGACCATGGAGTGAGGCAAGTAGCAAGCAGGGGAAAGATAGCACAATCGTCCAAACCATCCAGGTTGCCCCTCAGAGATATCTTAAACCTCACTTGTGAGTTTGTGGGGCCTATGATGATTATAACCCCGCGCCAAAACCTTTTCAGTACTGTCGTAGATATAAGCAGTGGCGGGTTAGGTCTTAAAATATTGGTTTGCCACGAGACAAAGGGGGCCCGATTTCCTCAGGAGCCCTACTTGCCATCGGGCAAGCTGACACCCTGGCCAGTCCGTCACTGGATATAAGTAATCATCAAAACTAGGAGATTACTTAAGAACTAATCAATGTTAGTGACTGATGGCAAGCTACTTGATTAGTACAGGGGTTTTATTGATTATTAAGTAGAGGTGTCAGGGGTAATGGGGGAGAGGAAGGGGAGAAGGGGGGGGAGAATGGGGGTTAGGACGGTGAAATATTTCAAGCATTGATTGATGGCGGGGGGGTGGGAACGTGATGAGTCGAATGCCTAATTCTACTCCAAATCCTTATGACTATATGACCTTCTTGAACCTGGAGTTTTATTCCTTTCCCACGCAGCGTTCATTTTTTGTGTGCGTGTGTCTTTTAACTTCTTTCGTTCTCCGCATCTCTCTTCATTTCTTTCAACAATGTTAATCGTTCATTCAATTTTTCACTTCTGTAAAGCACGTCCCCTTTATGACTTATTTCAGGCCTCTCGGCAACCTCGGATGTTCCAGAGAACACAATCTCAGTCTGTCCAGCCATGTGCAGCTAATAGCCCCTATTCCAGGCATCATCTGATAAACCTCCTCTGCACCCTCCCCCAAAGTCCTCCACATCCTTCCTGTGTTGGGGCGACCGGAACTGCGCGCGCAATACTCATACGTCAAGAGGCAAACAGTGACTTATTGGCCAATAGAATTAAAAATTGAACCTTATTTTTTAATTATTGCATCAGCAACAACAAATTATAGCCACAGTAGAACTATCGATAAAGTAATTACGCAAAGCAAAAGGCAAATACATTTCGAACATAAATATAGTGCAAAACAATAATATTGACGAAGTTGACTCCAACGACCCGTTGACGAAGACAAATGTGCGGATCCACCATCTTCGTCTTCTAAAGTCAACAGTCAATTTCAATGGTTTGAGCTTCAGACAATCTAATCGATTTTTACTGGACTTTATCTTGTACTGAACGTCATTCGCTTTTAACCAGTATTTCAGCACTGTGGGCGTCTTCAAGTGCCCCGACACGGGAGATTCGATCACACCCGACGCGGGGGATTCGACCGCCCAGCTGCGGGAGCATCGATTGCCCCGGCGGCTGATGGTTCGATACCCCGACCGCGGGAGAAATAAAAGAGAAAACATTGTAAGACATTATTGCCTTCCATCAGAGCGAGGAACGTGGGTAATCCGTTTGGGGTGGGGTGTTTATGTTAAACTTTATGTATTTGTGTGTCCTTATTGCTTTTTATTTTTAGTGTGGCTGTATGGTATTTCGGATTTTAACTGTACCTCAATCGTACGTTGTCGATAAATTAACCTTGAAACCTTGACCTTTGAAACCTTGATTTTAATCATGTATTGTCTGTCCGCCGAATGGAAGCGGCGCAAAAAAACGTTTTTCGTTGTCCCTTTGTACACGTACAGTAAACTCTAGACTAAACGAAACAAACCAAACCAAACTTAACTAACAAAATAAATTAATGTAAATTAAACTAAAGTTAAATAAAATAAACTGGACGAAACTCAGCTAACTAATACTAAACTAATTTAAACCAATCTGAACTAAACCAAACTTAACTGAACCGGACCCGAACAAAAATGAACTGAACTAAACGGAACTGAAACTCAACTAAACCCAGCTCAACCCAACACAACTCTACATATAACACAACCCAACACAACTCAATTCAACACAACTCAACCCAACTCAACCCAACTCAATTCAACCCAACCCAACTCAACTCAACTCAACACAACCCAACACAACACAACTCTACTGAACTCAACTCAAGCCAAATCAACTCAACCCAACTCAACTCAACTCAACTCCAACTCCACTCAACTCAATCCAACTCAACCCAACCCAACTCAACTCAATTAAAACCCAACTCAACTCAACTCAACTAACTCAATTCAACTCAACCCAGCCCAACTCAACAACCCCTCAACCCAACTCGAATCCAACTCAATTAAACCCAACTCAACTTAACTCAACCCAACTCAACTCAACACAACTCAAATTCAACACACACAAACCAGCTCTCAACTCACATCAACTCTACTCAACAATATCCAACATAACCCACTTCAACTAAACTCAACGAAACACCAATCCAACTCACCACAAATCAAATTCACACCCAAAATCAACAACTCATCTCAACTCAACCCAACCCAACTCATCCCAAAAAACAACTCAACTCAAACCAACTCAACCCACGAATCACGACCCCAACATAAACTCAACTCACTCAACTCAACACAACACACTTAGCAACCTGACGGAACGGGGTACGCTAACATTGTCTTCAGCTGATCTCTGAATTTACTCTGGGTTACTGTATAAATAAATGTGTTTGGTGCAGCAACAGAGAAGCAGGAGCATATAACCCTCTTCTTCGAGAATAAACAAAGCGGGTCGTTGTATCCAGAGTAAGTAAAAGTACTAGTGATCCGAAAGTACAAATAACGCACAACGGACGTCAGCCACAGCAAGATTAAGTTGCCGGAAATGCTGAAATAGTAATAATGATCCGACTTCGTGCGGCTCTTCCATCTCGCGGGGTCAAGACCTTTCCGGGAGAGCGTCATCCCGCAATGACTTTTCGGACTCTGCTGGCGGTAACAATTGCGTTTCACAGTCAGGAAATTCAGCACAATATAACTGCGAACGGCAGCAGTGGCGTGGTGAATGCACGAAATACACAAGCGTTCCACCACGGCGAAGGAAAAAAAAGCTTGGAATTATTTGGCAATACCAAGGAGGTTGTTCTCGTAGTAAAGCGCGTTTCCAAATGAATAACCAGCCGACGATTCCTTAAACAACTCAAAGCTACAACCGCGGCGACGACGGGACGCTGCCGTTTTTTTTGGTGCAGTACTTGCGTTTAAAATTGCTACAACAAATGGCCACGAAGCGATCGAAGGTGGAAGGCAACGGTGAGCCATACGGACGAGTCTCTCGAGCATAAGCGACTGGGTCTAGATGCGACAGACCCAAAGAGGGACAGGTAAATCCCCGGAAGTAATGCCGACGATGCGGTGCAGAATGACGGCGGTGGATGATAACCTTCAATCCGACGGCCGCCATGCAAACCAGTATATAGTCCCACACCTGGATAGACCGCATCTCCCGACGCGACATAGATCACCATGCTACAATGTTATCTGTTTGCAAATGTACAATAATAACCACTTGTTAACAGTGACACCACACTAGCAGGTGGAACAGCACCTCAGATCCCGCTTGGAGCCGATATATTCTGCAGAAACGTAACTACCGATGCTGGGTTTACAGCGACGATGGACACAGAGCCTGGGGTCACTACCGGTGGTGCAGGAAAGTAGGAAGGCTTCGTATCGCACCGGGAGCAATTATCACCCTCAAAGTAGAGAGGTCGGAACTAGGAGGGAGGAAAAAGCCATACAAGGCACCTGCAAGAGATGACCATGGAAGGGTGGAGAGTCCATAATGGTCCATTGCTGGCTGGGGAAGAGATAGTAAGCAAGGATACAAGTGTGCAAAGAGTGGAAAGGATGGAAGATTGGGGGTTGCGGAGGGAGGGGTGTGTGAGCGGGAATCTAACTGGTATATTTGTAATTAGAGATAAAATACTGGATCCAGACGGGCCGCGCTGAGAGAAGTGAGTGGCGATTTGCGCCAACTCTCCCCTCACTTTAATCAGTGTTCAAAAACATTGCAACAAAGAAAATAGTTTGCGGGAGTAGGCCATCTGTTCGGCCTTCCGAGCCAGCACCAACCATTTAAATCGATCATGGCTATCATCCAACTCAGTAATCCTGTACCTCTGCCCATCTCTCCATACCCGCTGATCATTTTAGCCACAACATCTAATAAGCCAATGAACTGGCCTCAACTACCTCTGTAGGGCTAGAGAATTCCACAGATTCACCACTCACCGTGTGAATTTTTTTTTTCTCATCTCGGTCCCTAAAAGACCCTTTATTACATAAACTGCGAGCCCTTTTCTGGACTTCCCCAACATCGGGAACAATCTATCCTGCATCTTGCCTCTCCAACCCCTTAATAGTTAATAAGTTTCTTCTGTAAGACACCCCCCCCCCTCCCCCTCAATCTTCTAAATTCCACCGAGCAACAAGTCGAGGTTACCAATCTTTCCTCCATAGGAAATGCGAATCCCAGGAATCAGTTAACCTTCTCTTTTAACCCCCTCTAAGGGAAGAATACTTTCCTTAATTTGAGACCAAAACTGTAAACGCAATACTCCAGGTGTGGTCTCACCAAAACTGCAGTTGAACCTCTCCCTGCCCATGACTTCAGCAGTCGTGACGAGACCCGAACTGGGCGAGCTTCCGGGCCGCAGATCGGTCTCCCAGTCACCTCCGACCTACAAACAAAACACTGAATCCTGGTCTTTATTCGACCAAACGTAGGGCCAATAACAACAACATCACTCTCCCACCCTAGTCCACCAGCTTCTCATACCACCCTGATCATTTTAGCCACAAGCCACATCTAACTCCCTCTTAAAAATCGCCAGAACTAGCCTCAACTACCATCTGTGGCAGAGAATTCACAGATTCCACCAGTCCCTCCAGTGTGAAAAATGTTTTTTCTCATCTCGGACGCCACCCAAGTCGCCAGCTTCCTCATTTTCACCCAACAAACGGCTAGGCAATGGCCTCTTCTTTATCAATCGTTACCAATTTTTGCATGTCCAGCCGCGTCCCCGTTCAGCAATGGAAGTCGCTCAGAACAGAACACCGAATCTTAAATTTTCCCCCGGTCGCTACAAATCCTCCGAGTCCTTTGCAGTGGCGGCGGTGACATGTTACCTTGGACCACCGAGCTCGCGGCCCAAGGCAGCGGTAGTAAAGATCGCATAGACAAGCGCCATCTCGGCGGTTCGTGCAAGTTCCGCCGGAGAAGCCGAGTGCATCCTCTGTCTTGAAGCGTGATCGTGGAGGGGCCATTATATCCGTCAAGGTTATCCCGCGGGGATAAGGCGGGAGACGTAATCAGCGGCGCCGCCCGTCGTTTTCATTCACTGTACCGCTCGAGACCACATTTGTACATTTAATAACAAAATTTAGAGACGTCATGACGAAACTCAACACAAGCAAGAATATATATGTTTGTGAAATAACCTTAAAATTATGTCAAATGCGTGTAAAAAAAAATAAAAAAAAACAGTATGGTGGTCGATGGTTGTAGATGGAGCTATGAATAATCATTTCGAACTGTTCCGTTAAATGTTACGTCAATGACATAACAAATCAAAAATTAAAATATTGTTACAGATATGTGTTCACTGAATATAAGACATCAAATTAAAATTAGATAAAAATGATTGTTACATTTTTTTGACTATGAATATTTAGAAACAATTGTAAAATTTTAGATTACCAAATAAAAGACAGCATATAGTTTATGCACATTGAATGCCAATTTATAATGGCCATTAATATGAAACTATAAGTACATTTATCATGTTGTCGCGGCATGTTCGACACAGATATTGTAGGGCGGACCGCCTGTTTGTCGTGTCATCATGTTCAATGTTCTAATACACAGTGCTAATTATAGGAATGTTCACTGAAAAGTCACTGAGGGAATAAATCGGGAAGATGCACAGAGACGTTAACCTAGAGCAGGTGAACCGAGGACCTGGTGACAGTTTAAGGTGAAGGGAAATTGTTTTAATAGGAATATGAGGGTAACTTTTTCACTACAAAGCTGGGGGCTGTATGGACAAGAAACCAGAGCGGGAAAAAGAAGTTGAGGCAAGGACTAGCTTTAAAACATTTAAGCAACATTTAGACTGGGTACATGGAATAGGACATGTATGGAGGTAGATGGATCAAATGCGGGCAGGTGGGACGAGTGTAGCTGGGCAAGGAGGCCGGTGTGGGCAAGTTGGGCCGAAGGGCCTGTTCCCACACTGTAGAAGGCAATGGGCTTTAAGACACTATCCTCGCAGAGCCTCATTGGGACCGATGGGAGTGAACAAGTCGCAAGCAGGGGAAAGATAGCACAACTGTCCAAACCATCCAGTTGCCTCTCAGAGAAATCTTAAACCTCACTTGTGAGTTTGTGTGGGGCCTTACTATGATGATTATAACCCCGCGCCAAAACCTTCATAACGTCGTAGATTATAAGCAGTGGCGGGTTGGGGTCTAAAATATTGGTTGCCAGGAGACAAAGGGGGCCCTACCTCACAGGAGTCTACTTGCCAATCGGCAGGTGACACCCTGGCCAGTCCCGTCACTGGATATTAAGGTAATCAATCAAAACTAGGAGATTACGTTAAGAACTAATCAATGTTAGTGACTGATGGCAAGCTACTTGATTAGACAGGGGTTTATTGATTAGAAGAAAGGTGTCTGAGGTAATAGGGGAGAAGGGGGAGAAGGGGGTTAGGACGGTGAAATATGCAAGCATTAGATGAATGGCGGAGGTGGGGGGGACTTGGTGAGATCGAATGCCTAATTCTACTACGCTTACTCCAAATCCTTATGACTATAGGACCTTCATTGACCCTGGAGTTTTATTTCCTTTCCCACGCAGCGTTTCATTTTGTGTGCGTGTGTCTTTAACTTCTTTCTTCTCCCTCGCATCTCTCTTCATTTCTTTCAACAATGTTTAATCGTTCATTCAATTTTCACTTCTGTAAGCACGTCCTCTCTTTATGACTTATTTCAGGCCTCTCTGCAACCCTGGATGTTCCAGAAGAACACCAATCTCAGTCTGTCACTGCAGCTAATATCGCCCCAAGTCCAGCATCATCTGAATAAACCTCCTCTGCACCCTCCCCAAAGTCTCACACATCCTCCTGTGGTTGGGGCGACCGGAACTGCGCGCGCAAATACTCATACGTCAAGAGCATACAGTGTCCTTATTGCCAATAGAAATAAAATTGAACAATAATTTTAAATTTTGCATCAGCACAACAAATTTATAGACCACAGTAGGACCTAACGATTAAAGTAATACGCAAAAAGCAAAAGGTTAAAACTACATTTTCTAACATAAATATCATGCAGAAACAATATATTGACGAAGTTGACACTCAAACGACCCGTTTGACGAAGACAAATGTGGCGGATCCACCATCTCGTCTTCTACAAAGTCAACAGTCCAATTCAGATGGTTTGAGCTTCAGACAATCTAATCCTCTCTCTCTACACTCTCTCACTCTCTACTCATTTTACTGGAACTTTTACTTGTACTGAACCGTCATTCGCTTTAACAGTATTTCAGCACTGTGGCGTCTTCAAGGTGCCGCCGACACGTGGAGATTCGATCGCCCCCGACACGGAGGCTTCGATCGACCTGACGCGAGGGCTTTAAAAAC
The DNA here is from genome assembly GCA_035221665.1 of Okamejei kenojei. Taxonomy (NCBI): domain Eukaryota; kingdom Metazoa; phylum Chordata; class Chondrichthyes; order Rajiformes; family Rajidae; genus Okamejei; species Okamejei kenojei. Next base: position 4,324 of record JAVHYY010000551.1, on the reverse strand, counting down.
GCCCGACGCGGGGCTTCGATCAATCCCCGACGCGGTGGGATTCGACCCGCCAGCGCTTGCGGGGAGCATCGATTGCCCCGGCGGCTGATAGTTCGATTACCCCACCGCGGGAGAATAAAAGAGAAATACATTAGTAACCTTAATGCCTTCCATCAGAGCGAGAACGTGGGTAAATATTCCGTTGGGGTGGTTTTTAATGTTAATCGTTTATTAGTTGTGAGTCTTATTGCTTTTTATTAGTGTGGCTTCGTAATGGAGTATCGTTCGATTTTAACTGTACCTCAATCGGTACGTGTCGAGTAAATTAACCTTGAAACCTGACCTTGAAACCTTTGAATTTTTAAATCATGTAATTGTCTGGTCCGCCGAATGGAAGCGGCGCAAAAAACGTTTTTCGTTGGTCCCTTGGTACACGTGACAGTAAACATCTAGACTAGAACGAAACCAAAACCAAACCAAACTTAACTAAACAAAAAAAATTAATGTAAATTAAACTAGAAGGTTAAATAAAATAAAACTGGACGAAACTCACTAACTAATACTAAAACTAATTAACCAAATCTGAACTAAACCAAACTTAACTGAACCGAACCAAAAAATTGACTGAACTAAACGGAACTGAACTCAACTAAACCCAGCTCAACACAACTCAACTCTACTTAACACAACCCAACACAACTCAAATTCATCACAACTCACCCACTCAACCCAACTCAATTCAACCCCACCCAACTCCAACTTCAATCAACACAACCCAACACAACACAACTCTACTGAACTCAACTCAAGCCAAATCAACGCAATCCCAACTCAACTCAACTCAACTCAACTCCAGCTCAACTCAATCCAACTCACCCAACCCAACTCAACTCATTAAAACCCAACACAACTCAACTCAACTAACTCAATTTCAACTCAACCCAGGCCCAAACACTCAACCCCTCAAACCCAACTCGATCCAAACACAATTAAACCCAACTCAACTTAACTCAATCCAGACTCAACTCAACACAACTCAATTCAACACAACACAAACCAACACAAACACAGCTCTACTCACATCACTCTACTCAGAACAATAAATCCAACTTAACCCACTTCAACTAAAAACTCAACGAAACCCAATCCAACTCACCACAAATCGAAATCACCCAAAATCAACTCATCTCAACTCACCCCCAACCCAACTCCTTTCCCAACTCAACTCAACCAAAACTCAACCCAACTCACCCCAACAGAACCCAACTCAACTCAAACTCAACACAACACACTTAGCAACCGGGAACGGAAACGGTACGCTAACATTGTCCTTCAGCTGATCTCTGAATTTACTCTGGGTTACTGTATAAATAAATGTGTTGGTGCAGCAACAGAGAAGCAGGAGCATATAACCCGCTTCTCGAGAATAAACAGCGGGTCGTTGTATCCAGAGTAAGTAAAAGTTCTAGTGATCCGAAAGTACAAATAATGCACCATGTTCTTCAGCCACAACAAGGTGAAGGTTGCCGGGAAATGCTAAAATAAAGTAAAATGATCGACTTCGTGCGGCTACTCCATCTCGGGGTCAGGACCTTTCCCGGGGAGAGCATCACCCCGCAATACTTTCGGAACTCGTTCTGGCGGTGACGATACGTTTGACAGTCAAGAATTTCAGCACAATATAACCGCGAACGGCAGCAGGGGCGTGGTGATGCAGATCGAAATACGAGAAAGCGTTCCACCACGGCGAGAATAAAAGCCTTGGAATTAATCGGCAATACAAGGGAGGTTTGGTTTCGCGTAGTAAAGCGGTTTCGTAAATGAAATACCATTCCGATATTCCCCTTTAAACTAACTCATGCTACACCGCGGCGACGACGTGCGCTGGCCGTTTTTTAGGGTGTGCAGTACTTGCGTTTAAAATTGCTAAACACAAATGGCCCGAAGCGATCGAAGGTGAAGGCAACGTTGAGCCATACTGACGAGTCTCTCGAAGCATAAGCGACTGGGGTCTGATGCGACAGACCCAGAAGAGGGACAGGTAACTCCGGGGAAGTACATAGCCGACGATGCGGTGGAGAATGACGGCGGGTGATGATAACCATCAGATCAGACGCCGCCATGGCAAACCAGGTATATAGTCACACACCTGGATAGACCGCATCTCCCCCGCGAACAGATCACAAGAGGCCTACTAATGTGTAACTTGTTGGCAAATGTACAATAATTAACCACTGTTACGTGACCCACGTAGACTGGTGGAACAGAACCTCAGATCCCCCGCTTAGGGCCGATATATTCTGCAGAAACGTAACTACCGATGCTGGTTTACAGCGAAGATGACCACAGAGCCGCTGGGGTCACTAAAAACCTGGTTTGGGCAGGAAAGAGGATGGCTGTCGTTTCGCACCGGATGGCATTATTACACCGTCAAAGTAGAGGGGTGGAACTGGAGGGGGGAAAAAGCCAGAACAAGGCAACCTGCAAGATATGAACCTTGGAAGGGTGAGTCCATAATGGCCATTGCTGGCTGAAAAGAGTTAGTAAGCAAGGGATACAAGGTGCAAAGAGTGGAAGGGGTGGAAAGATTGGTTCGGAGGGGGGTGGGGGGTGTGTGGGGTGAGCGGGAATCTAATGAGTTTAATTTTGTAATTAGCTGACATCATGCTGAAAGAAATGCCTATATCCACTATTAGTAACAACTAACAACTTCACACATTTGCAAACATAATTGGTCCGAACCACTAGCCACAAAACAAACTATCATACACCGATAGATTGAGAGAACATATAACTAGTTCGTTCTGAAAAGGGTCTCGATCCGAAACGCCACCCAATCCTAAGAGAGCCGTCCTTGTGTACAGGATCCGACGGGCCACGCTGAGAGAGTGAGCGTTGGCGATTTTGCGCAACTCTCCCTCACTTAATTCCATGTTCAAAACCTGGAAACAAAGAAAACTGTGCAGGAGTAGGCCATTCGTCCCTTCCAGCCAGCACCACCATTTAATATGATGCATGGCTTGTTCATACCAACTCAGTATCCAGTACCTGCCATCTCTCCATAACCGCTGATCATTTTAAGAGCCACATCCTAACTCCCTCTAAATATAGTGCCAATGAACCTGGCATCCACTACCTTCTGTGGCAGATAATATTCCCACAGTTTCACCACTCTCCGTGTAAAAATGCTTTGCTCACCTCGGTCCTAAAAGACCTTTATCCTTAAACTCGAGCCCTTGTTCTGACTTCTCCAACATACGGGAACAATCTTCATACATCTACCTCTCCAACCCCTTAATATTTTATAGGTTTCTGTAAGACCTCCCCTCCCCCCCCCCTCAAATCTTCTAAATTCGCAGCGAGCACAAGCCGAGGTTATCCGGTTCTTCCTCATATGGAAGTGCTGACATCTCCAGAATCAGTGCTGGTGAACCTTCTCTGTACCCCTCTATGGCAAGAATGACTTTCCTTTAATTTTGGAGACCAACTGGTAACGCAATACTCCAGGTGTGATCTCACCAAAACCCTGTACTACTGCAGTAGAAACCTGTCCTCTGCTCATGACTTCAGCACTCGTGAACGCCCTACTGGGCGAGCCTTCCGGGAACCAGATCGGACCACCCCGTCACCTCCGGACCTACAAACAAAAACACTGATGTCCTGGTCTTCTTCGACTACGTCCGGTCGGCCGAATAACAACAACATCACTCTCCCCACCCAAGATCGCACCACTTCTCATTTTCACCCAACAAACGGCTGGCAATGGCCTGCTTCCGTTATCATCGTTACTTATTTGCATGTCTCGCCGCGTCCGTTCAAGCAATGAGCGCACAGAAACAGATCCCACCGAATTCCTTAAATACCCCCCAACCCCTTCCCCCGGTCCCTACAAAGCCTCCGGAGTCCCTTTGCAGTGGCGGCGATTGACATTTACCTACCTGGACCCCGAGCGCGGCCAGCAGCGGGTAGAGATCGCATAGACAGCGCCAGACTCGGCGGTTCGGTGCATGTTCGCGCCGGAGAAGCCGAGTGCTCCTCGGTCCTTGAGCGTGAATCCGGTGGAGTGGCCATTATATCCGGTCAAGGTATCCTCGCGGGTATAAGGGCGGGAGGACGTAATCAGCGGTCGGAGCCGTCCCGCGAGTTTTCATTCACGTACCCTCGAGACAAATATGAACATTAATAACTTAAATTGAAGAAGTCATGACGAAACTACAACAACAAGTAAGAATATATATGTTTGTGAAATTAACCGTTAAAATTTATCGTCAATGCAAGTAAAAAATTAAAATATTTTAAAACCGTAATGTGTGGATGTTGTAAGATGGAATATGAAATACCAAAG
>JAVHYY010000550.1:0-85281 GCA_035221665.1 Okamejei kenojei | reverse complement strand
ATTGACTGTGACTCTGTGACTTGCCGGCTCTATGACTGATGACTGCTGACTCTCACTTGTTGACCGTGACTCTGTGACTGTGATGTGTGACTGTGATTCTGTGACAATGGTCTGAGGACTATGGCTCTGTGACAATGATTCTGTGACTGTGGCGTTGTGACTGTGGCTCTGTGATTGAGGCTCTGTGATGTGACTATAACTGTGACTCTATGGACTATGAGTTGCCATGGCACTGTGACTGTGCTTTGTGACTGTGGCTCTGTGACTGTGACTACGGCTGTGACTATGACTGTGACCCTGTGACTGTGATTCTGTGACTGTGATTGCGACTTGACTGTGACTCTGTGACCCCCATTGGCTATTGTGACTGTCGGCCAGTGCGACTGCGACTGTGGCTCTGTAAATGTGGCTGTGTGACTCCGTGACTATAGCTCTGTGACTATGGATCTGTGACTATGACTGTGACTGTGGCTCTGTGACTGATTCTGTGACTCTTCTTTCTCTGTCACTATGACCTGTTGACTCTCTGATTGTGACTGTCTCTGTGACTGGGAACTACGTGATGTGCACTGTAGACTGTGAATGTTTCTGTGACTAGTGACCTGTGAATCTGTGACAGTCTCTGTGACTGCGACTGTGGACTGACACTAGACGGTGGACTTGTGACTGTGACTGTGACTATGTTACGGTTGACTCTGTAACTGTGACTGTAAATCTGTGACTGTGAATATGACTGTGACTCTGTGGTCTGTGTTATAGTGACTGATTCTAATGGCAGACTATGAATATGCCTTGATTGTTTGACTTCAGATTGTGACTTTATGACTGTGACACTGAGACTCTGACTCTGTGACTGTGACTGTGTGACTGTGGCTGTGTAACTCTGTGACTGACTCTTTGACTGATGACTTGATTGTTGAAATCTGTGACTTGTTAAATCTGTGACTTGTCAACTTGGTGACTGTGAATCTGTGACTATGACTGTGGATCTGTGACTGACTATTGACTGACTCTATGACTGTGACTGACTGGCTGACTCTATGACTGCTCTGTGGCAGTGACTCTGTTGCGTTGACTCTGTGACTGACTCTATGGCTGACTATGCTGACTCTGTGGGACTGTGACTCTGTGACTGTGACTCGTTGGAATGATTTGTCACTGTGATGTGAATGAGACTGTGACTGTGATTCTAACTCTGCGACTTCGTTCGTGACTGTGACTATGTCTGTGGACTCAGTGACTGTGAATCTGTGGTCTATGGGTTGAGATACGGCTCTGAGGCTATGACTATGCTATGATCAACACTAGCGATTCATAGTTGTACTCGCTTGAATTAGAAGATTGAGGGTGGGATCATATAGAACTTACACTATTCTTAAGGGGGTTCGAAGGCTAGATGCAGGAAGATTGTATCGATGTCAGAACAGGGTCACCAGTTTAAGGCATAAGGGGATTTTTAGGACCGAGCTAGAGAATAACATTTTTACACAGAGAATGGTTGAGTCTAGGAATTCTCTGCAAGAAGGTAGTTGGAGGCAGTTAATTGGTATATTTAAGCGGGAGTTAGATGTGCTCCTTTGTGGCTGGCGGGATCAGAGGGTATGGAGAGAAGGCAGTTTCGGGATACTGATTTGGATGATCAGCCCATGATCATATGAATGGCGCTGCAGGTGCTCGAAGGGCAAATGGCCTGCACCTGCACCTATTTTCTATGTTTTATGTTTCTATAACTGACTCTATGACTGACTCTGTGACCTTTGTCCTAAGTGAATGTGACTTAAGACTGTGAATCTGTGACTGGTGACTCTATGATGTGGCTGTGATTGGTGGGATCTGTGACAGTGACTCAGTGGTTGTGACTCTGTGGCTGTGACTGACTCTTGGCTACTCCATGACTGACCTATGACTGTCCACGTTTGATGACTGTGATGTGACTGTCTGTGACTAGTGACTGTGCTATTTGACTGTGACTCTGTTTCTGTGACAGTTACTCTGTGACTGTGACTTGTCTTTGGCAGTTACTTGTGACTGTGGCTGCGACAGTGGCTCTGTTGGACATGTAACTGTGACTCTGTGGACTGTGGATGTGTTGGACTTTGGCTGTGTGATGGCTCCGTTCTCTCTGCTGTGGGCGTGTGACTGTGGCTATTTTACTTTGGCTCTCTGGAAGTGGCACTGTATGTGGACTATGATTCTGTGACTATGGCTCAGTGATATGGTCAGTGGACTATTGCCTGTGAGCATGGATCTGTGACTGTAATACTGTTACTCTGTGACTGCGACTCTGGGAATTTGATATCACTGTGACTATCACTATGACTTTATGATTGACTATGACTGACTGTGATCTGTGACTGTGATTCTGAATGCGACTATGTGACTGTGACTCTATGGATGTAAAAAATGTGTCTGTGACGTGGATTGTCAGTTGTGATCTGTGAACTGTGACTGCGATATTGTGATGTGACTGTTACTCAGTGACATATTACTGTGACTATAGCTCTGGGGACTATGGCTCTGTGGCTCTATGTGAGTGTGACTGTGACTCTGTTGACTGACTGTGACGTGTGACTGAGGACTGTGATGTGTATGTGACTCGGGTGCTTTAACTGGACTGTCTCTGTGACTGTGACCCATGATGTGACTATGTTTACTTGGTTAAATTGGGACCATTAGGGCAATTTAGCATCTGAACAAGCAAGACTTGCTCAAGGGTGAGGCCCTGGTCTGTGTTCGGCCCTGTCGGAGGGCAGTGCTGTACTAAAGTGGAGTCTTTGGCTCGAGAGTCTTCATACGAGGAGTGCTGAGAAGAGGCGAGCAAAACGCTGGGAGAGGGAGAGACGAAGAAGCAGATGGTCTAGCAAGCTGATTCATTGTGATGCTTTTGCAGTTATGTGGGATGTCAAGGACACTGCTGGTGCCTTGGCTGCCACAAATGTGAGAGAAGTGCATCCAGGTACACCTCTCAAGGACGTGTTGGGAAATGGAGAAGCAAGTGGATGACTCATGTTCAATCCGAGAAACTGAGTCGTTCATCGACAAGGTCTACAATAAGATTGTTACACCTAGATACTGAAGAGAGAAGGTGGGGTGACGGTGAGAAAGGGAGGGAAACTGGAAAACAAAGGGACCCGGGTTTGTACCTTTGTGAACAGGGTTCACCCACTTAGAAGCTGTTGGGACAGAAGAGTTATCACACTGAGCGGCGGGACTAGCTTGCGAAGCAAAAGGCTGTTGAGCCAAAACTAAAGAGGCCGACGTCAGGCAACGCGATGGTATTTGGAGACTCCATTGTGAGAGGTACAGACAGGGGTTTCTGCGACAACAGACGGGATTTGAGGATGGTGTGTGCTGCTCCCAGGTGATGCCAGGATCCAGGATGTCATGGACAGAGTGCAGAAAATCTCAAGTACAAGGTGAACAGCGGAAGTGGAGTGCATGTCAGCACAAACGATGTCAGAAAGAAAGGGGATGATATTCTGCACAGCGTGACTTTAGAGAGCTCTGAAAAATGCAGAGTAAAGGACTCCAGGGTGGTTATCTTGGTTTGCTTTCACAGTTCCTTGTGCTGGCGAGGGAGAACAGAACAGGAGATACAGGACTCCTGAATGTGTCGCTGAGAATCTGGTGCAGGGGGCAGGGATTTATATTCTTAGACCCATTGGGATTGCTTTGGAGTAAGGGGGAACTGTAGAAAAGGGACGGATTGCACCTTAGCAGGTGGGGGACCCAGCATTCTGACAGGCAGGTTTTGCCACTGTACAAGGGTGGATTTCAACTGAATAAGGGGGGGTGCTGTGTCAAATGGGATAGTTGAGGATGGAGTTAAAGGGAGAAAGAGAGTAAAGGGGTTGTTAATGACACCAGAATTAACGGGAAAGAGAGCTCACAAAGGGATAGGAGAGTATGGCCTCGCAGAGCCGGATTCACTGAAGGGGTCTCGACCCGAAACGTCGACCTATCTCCTTAGCTCCTTAGATTTGCTGCTGCACACGCTGAGTTTCTCCAGCCTTGATAGGGAGTTTTTGTGCACCCTCGACTCTCCAGCATTTCTGCAGTTCCTTCTTTAATACCACTAGCTTCATCGGCTGAAAGCCTAGGGCCTCGAAATCTAGGGGGCCTCCGGCCAAAGGCAGGACACCTGCCGTTCAACTATGGGCGGGCCCCCTCTCTTCCCCCTTCTCCCCTCACCCCTCCCCCTTCTCTCTCTCTCTCCGCCTCCCTCGCTGTCTGTGTCCGGGCCGCCGGGCTCCGCTCTCCGCTCGCTCCTCATCCGCCGGCACGGCAAGCCGCCTTGCACATGGCATTGCTGCGGCCCGCACGTCCTCCCTGCACACGCGCACAACGACGACCACCACATCATCGGCCGCCCTGCGCATGCGCACTGCCACGGGCAAAATGGTCGGCGCTGGGCACTTTCTCACTCGGCTTTGAATTGTGGGAGGTATGGCTCCGCCATTGCTGTTCCGATCGCTGCCTCGCCGCCAGCGCTGAAAAACCAACGCAGATTCACTCCCTGACCCTGGATTGGAGTAACTCCATGGAGTGACAATTGCTTCTGGTTTCTGGTCCTCCATAAATATTCCAAATGGAATTTAAACTGGAGGGTGGTTTAGAGGGCTGGACAATAACAAACTATTGCATTTTATCTGTTTTTATTGTGTATGTATATGGTCTATGATACATAAAACACACCGAACTTTCATCTCCTGTTCTGTATTATGTTCACATATTATGTTGTGCTGCAGCAAGAGGAATTGCATTGTCCTATCTGGAACACATGACAATAAAATCTCTTGACTCTTGGACTTAAGGAGGGTGCCAACTCTCACGCTTTGAGCGTGAGAATCACGCATTTGAGAAACTCTCACGCCCTCACGCTGATCAGAAATTTCTCACGCTCTGTGGTGAGAAATTATTTGATCAACGAAATTTCAAAACTCAAATAAAACTGCATGGTCCGCGGGTATTGGGAGAGCCGGGGCTGAGGGAGGATGGAAGCAGACCAGCGGCTGCGGGCGGAAACAAGCGTGGGCTGCAAGTGTTTACGGGGACTGGCGAGTGTTTGTGGGGGACAGATGCAGCGAACGGGGCTGGCGAGTCGCTCACTGCAGCTCCGGCCATGGAGAAGCCTCAGTGCAATGGAGTGCCGGGCGATAGGAGGCTTCGGAAACATTGCGCCGCTGCCGCGAGAGTCTCTGTGCCGATGGGAACAGAGACTCTCGAAGGGAGGTGGAGAGAGAGGGGAAGGAGAGCGAGACAGGGAGACAGGGGGAGATGGAGATGGGAGAGACAGAGGGGGAGTGAAGTGGGGAGAGAGAAGAGTGAGAGGGAGAGGGGTGGGGAGAGAGTGAGGTGGGGAGAGGGGGAAGAGAGAGAGAGAGGTGAGAGGAAGCGAGAGGGGGTGGAGAGGGTGTGGGAGAATGGGGAGAGGGCGGGAAAGAAGAGAGGGGAAAGAGAAAAACGGGGGAAAGAGAGGGAGATGAGGGGCAAAGAGAAATAGGAGAGAGAGGAGAAAGAGAGAGGGGAGAGGGAGCAAGGGGGAGAGTGAGGTGGGAGGGAGAAATGGGGGAGAGAGAGGGAGGGGGAGAGAGAGAGGGAGGGGGAGAGAGAGGGAGGGGGAAGAGAGAGGTGAGAGAGAGAGAGAGAGAGAGAGAGAGGGAGAGGGGGAGAGAGAGAGGGAGGGGGGAGAGAAAGTTAGGGGAGAGAGAGTTAGGGGAACGAGAGGGGAGAGAGAGTTAGGGGAAAGAGGGAGAGCGGGAGAGAGGAGGGAAGGGAGTGGGGAAGAGGAGAGGGGACAAGAAAGAGGGGGGAGAGTGAGGTGGGAGAGAGGGGAAAGAGAGGGGGGAGAGAGATGAGGGGAGAGAGATGGGGAGAGAGGGGAGGGGGGAGGGAGAGGGATAGGGCGGCAGGGGTGCCAACACCCATGCACTGAGCGTGAGAATCACGCATTTCGCCAAATGTTCACGCTGATCACAAATTTCTCACGCTCTGTCTTGGCTGACAAGAGAAGTTAGGGATAGAATAAAGCTAAAAGAAAAGATGTATGAAAACAGCAAAGAGTAGCCGGAAGCCAGAGGATTGGGCAACTTTCATAGGACAACAAGGAAACAAAACGGGCAATATGGGCTGAAAAGATGAAGTACGAAGGGAAGCTGGCCAGGAATATAAAGGACAGTAAAAGCTTCTTTAGAGGGAAAAGAGCTGCAAAGTCAAATGTGGGACCCTTGAAGGCAGACACGGGTGAAATTATTATGGGTAACAAGTAAATGGCAGAAGAGTTGAACAGGTACCCCGGATCTGTCTTCACTAAGGAAGACACAAACAATCTCCCAGATGTACATGAGGACAGAGGACCTAAGGCGGAATAGGAACAGAAATAAATTTTCATTGGGCGAAAAAGAGTATTGGGTAGGCTAATGGGACTGAAGGATGATAAATCCCCTGGGCCTGATGGTCTGCACCCCAGGGTTCTCAGGGAGGTGGCTCTAGAAATAATGGACGCATTGGTGATAATTTTCTAATGTTCAATAGATTCAGGATCAGTTCCTGTGGATTGGAGTATAGCTAATGTTATTCCACTTTTTAAGAAAGGAGCGAGAGAGAAAACGGGGAATTACAGACCAGTTAGCCTGACTTCGGTAGTGGGAAAGATGCTGGAGTCAATTATTGAAGAGGTAATAATGGAGCATTTGGATAGCAGTATAAGGATTAGTCCAAGTCAACATGGATTTATGAAAGGGAAATCATGCTTGAGTAATCTTCTGGAATTTTATGAGGATGTGACAAGTAAAATGGATGAAGGGGTGCCAGTGGATATAGTGTATATAGACTTTCAGAAAGCCTTTGATAAGGTCCCGCACGGGAGACTGGTGACTAAAATTAGAGCACATGAATTGGGGGTAGGGTGTTGACATAGATAGAAAATTAGTTGGCAGGCAGGAAGCAAAGAGTAGGAGTCAACGGGTCCTTTTCAGAATGGCAGGCAGTGGCGAGTGGATTGCCTCAAGACTCAGTGTTGTCGCCCGCAACTGTGTACCATATATATTAATGATTTGGAAGAGGGAATTAGGAGCAACACTGGCAAGTTTGCGCATGACACAAAGCTGGGTGGTGTGTGTGAACTGTGAATAGGATGTTAGGAGGTTGCAGGGTGACCTGGACAGGTTGAGTGAGTGGGCAGATGCGTGGCAGATGCAGTATAATATAGATAAATGTGAGGTTATCCACTTTGGCAGCAAAAACAAGGGGGCACATTATTATCTCAATGGGGTTAGGTTAGGTAAGGGGGAGGTGCAGCGAGACCTGGGCGTCCTTGTACACCGGTCACTGAAAGATGGCGTTCAGGTACAGTAGGCAGTGAAGAAAGCTAATGGAATGTCGGCCTTCATAAAAAGAGGATTTCAGCATATGAGTAAAGAGTTTCTTCTGCAGTTGTATAGGGCTATGGTGAAACCACATCTGGAGTATTGTGTACAGTTTTGGTCTCCTAATTTAAGGAAAACATCCTTCTGATTGATGCAGTGCAGCCAGATTGATCCGTGGGATGGCAGGGACTGTCATATGAGGAAAGATTGAAAAGACTAGGCTTCTATTCACTGGAGTTCAGAAGGATGGGGGGGGGGGGAGGATCTTATAGAAACATATAAAACTATAAAAGGATTGGACAAGCCAGATGCAGGAAACCACAGTCTTAGAATAACCATATAACCATATAACAAGTCTTAGAATAAAGGGGAAGCCATTTAAGACTGAGGTGAGAAAAAAACGTTTTCACCCAGAGAATTGTGAATTTGTGGAATTCCCTGCCACAGAGGGCAGTGGAGGCCCTCTACTGGATTTAAGAGAGAGTTAGAGAGAGCTCTAGGGGGCTAGTGGAATCAAGGGATATAGGGAGAAGGCAGGCACGGGTTATTGATTGGGGACGATCAGCCACGATCACAATGAATGGCGGTGCTGGCTCGAAGGGATGAATGGCCTCCTCCTGACTCTGTGACTGACTGTGACTCTATGACCGTGATTTTGTGACTGTGACTCTATGACTTTGACTCTATGACTCTGTGACTGCGACTCTGTGACTGACTCTGTGACTGCGTCTCTGACTATGACTCTGTGACTGTGACTGTCACTCTATGACAGTGACTCTATGACTCTGTGTCTGTGACTCTCTGACTGTGACTGTGACTGCGACTCTGTGACTGTGACTATCATTCTGTGAGTATCACTCTGACTGTGACTTTATGACTGACTATGACTGACTCCGTGACTGTGACTCTGTGACGGTGACTCTGTGACTGTGACTATGGTTGTAACTCTGTGACTGTGACTCTGTGACTGTGGCTTTGTGTCTGTGACTCTTTGCCTGTGACTCTTTGCCTATGACTGTAACTCTGTGACTGTGACTTTGCGACTGTGACTTTGTGACTGTGACTTTGTGACTGTGACTCTGTACCTGAGTCTCGTTGCCTGTGACTCTGTGACTGTGATTGTGACAGTCACAGTCACAAAGTCACAGTCACAGTCACTGTTAGAGTCACAGTCACAGTCACAGTCACAGATTCACAGTCATAGTGTCACAGAGTCACAATCACATAGTCACAGTCACAGACTCCTTGAATTCCATGTGATCTAACCTTCCAGAGCAGCCCACCATGTGGAACCTTGTCGCATGCTTAGCTGAACATCTATCTTTTTGGTCATATCTTCTAAAACCTCAATCAGAGACATGACTATGTACAAAACCATGCTGACTCTCCCGGATCAGCTCTTAATCATGCAAATGCATGTAAATGCATGCAAGTGCATTAAATTCGATGCCTCAGAATACTCTCTAGTAAATTTTCCAGCAGAAAGAAAATATATTATTATAATCGAGCCAGTGTACAGACGCAGGATAAAGTTTAGATTAGTTTAGTTTATTATTGTCACCGTACCAAGGTGCAGTGAAAAGCTTTTGTTGCGTGGTAACCAGTCAGTGGAAAGATAATACATGATTACAATCCAGTCATTCACTGTGTACAGATACAAGATAAAAGGAATAATGTGAATAACGTTTAGTGCAGGTCCAGTAAAGTCTGATCAAAGATTGTCCAAGGGCCTCCAATGAGGTAGAAAGTAGCTCATGACAGTTCTATATTAGTTGATAGGATGGTTCCGTTGCCTGATAATAGCTGGGGAAAAACTATCTCTGAATCTGGAGGTGTGCGCTTTCACACTTCCATCCCTTTTGCCCAATGGGAGACTGGAGAAGAGGAAGTGGTGTTCAGGAAGATGTTGCCAGGACTCGAGGCCCTGAGTTGTCGGGACAGATTGGGCCAGGCTAGGACCTTTTCCTTGGAGCACAGGAGGATGAGAGGTGATCTTACTGAGGTGTATAAAATCAAGAGAGCAATAGACAGCATTTCATGGCACTGGGCCTGTGTACACTGGAGTTTAGAAGAATGAGGGAGGAGAGTGCTCATTGAAACTTACCGAATAGTGAAAGACCTGGATGTGGAGAGGATGTTTCTCACTTTTGGGAGAGTCCAGGAACAGAGCCTATAGCCTCAGAATAGAAGGGCATACCTTTACAAATATGAGGAGGTATTTCTTTAGTCAGAGGGTGGCAAATGGGTAGAATTCATTGCCACAGAAGGCTGTTGAAACCGTCAATGAATGTTTTTAAGGCGGTGATTAATAGATTAAGGGGAGAAGGCAGGAAAATGGCGTTGAAAGGGAAAGATTGATCAGCCATGAATGAATGGCGGAGTAGATTTAATCGGCCGAATGGCCTAACTTTGCTCCTACTGCTTATGATTTTATGGACGTATGATGGCCAGGGCTACGTTCACAACGCTGTGCAATTTCTCAAACTTATGAACTCCACTGTTTCTTTGTGTCTTTTCCTATTTGAATAGATGCACACCTCCAGATTCAGTGACGATCTTCCCAGCTGTTATCAGGCAACTGAATCATCCTACCAGAGTATACTCCTGTATTGGTGCTCCTCAGACTATGTTTCATCAACTTTCCTGGCTTTACTTTGCACTCATTGTTATTCCCTTATTATGTATCTATACACTGTAAATTACTTGATTGTAACCATGTATTCCTTTCCGCTGACAGGATAGCACGCAACAAATACTGTTCACTGTACCTGTGACAATAAACTGGAACTGTAAAAGGGCAGCTGGAGTCGACGAGAGAGCCAGATTGAGGGTACAGGTTATGCACAAAATTCTCCCCTAAACCGTTGTGTGAAGATTCAGGAAGTGATGCATACATACCTTGTGAGTAAGCTCTCTGATTGTGACCGATAAGCACTGAAAGGTAAAGCAAATGGTGAGACAACGTGAGAGTATCCCGGAGAGCGCCACAGGTGGCCCGCAGACAGAGGATACGCCCGAAGGCCCAGGCCGCCCGGTAGGCCCGACACCACCACAGACTGGGGACTCGCCTGGTAGGCCCGACACCACCGGAGACTGAGGATTCACCCGGTAGGCCTGACACCACCACAGACCGAGGACTTGCCCGGTAGGCCCGATAACAACACAGACCGGGGACTCGCCCGGTAGGCCCGACACCACCGGAGACTGAGGATTCGCCCGGTAGGCCCGACACTACCACAGACCAGGGACTCGCCCGGTAGGCCCGCCACCGCTACAGACCGGTACTTGCCCGGTGGACCCGATACCACCAGAGACCGAGGACTCTCTAGACAGCTGACACTTGCCAAAGAGAGGAACCCGCCCGGAAGGTTCGGCTGGCCCACTGCGGATTTAGGACCCACAGGACCATACGTGGAGGGCAGGTCTGCAGGCCGCCTGCGAGAGGGAGTGCAGTGCCTCGATGGGGGAGCGGGCCGCTAGAGGCCCTGCAACAGCCTGGGGCTCGGCTGGACCGGGCGCCACTCCTAGAGGCCACGTGGACCACAGTGGTGGAGCAGCGGCAGAGACACCACAACTATGCTTGGCCAGACAAACCTTGCAACGCCGCCAGGACAACAGATCTTCATGGTCAGATCAAAATCCCTGCACTTACAACACTGGGACTGGAACATGGCACCAGACTCTGTATACTGTGTATGTGTCGGTCTATATCTCATCTTTCCCTTTCCCCTGACTCTCAATCTGAATAAGGATCTCGACCAGAAACCTCACCTATTCCTTTTCTCCAGAAATGGTCTCTGACCCGCTGAGTTACTGCAGTTTTTTGTGTCTATATTCTGACTCTGTTTACAGTTGCAGTGTACGACTGCAAGACATTTGCACAGTATCTGAGATGCTTATTTAATATGTCTCATGTGCTAGTTCGCAAAATTGCTGGAGAAACTCAGCGGGTGCAGCAGCATCTATAGAGCGAAGGAAATAGGCAATGTGTCATAGGAAATGTGTCATGTGCTTACTTGTATAGTGATACATGTTACTGGACTGTATACACAAATGACTTTCACTGTACCTCGGTACATGTGACATATAATACCAATACTAATACAGTTGAAAGTAAATTCTTAAATGAATTCAGAGCTGAAAACAGTTCTGTCAAAATAAAGTCAAAATGCTGATATAGTCAGAGAATATTTAGACTTTAGAGATACAGTGTGAAAGCAAGCCTTCAGCCCACAGAGTCCACGCCGACAATGGATCACCCATTCACGCTAGTTTCATTTAGAGATACAGTGTGGAAGCAGGACCTTCGGCCCACCGAATCCACCTCGACCAGCGATCACTAATTCGCAATAGTTTAGTTTAGAGATATAATGTGGAAACAGGCCCTTCGGCCCACCAAGTCTGCACTGACCATCAATCATCTCTTCACACTAGACGCAAAAAGCTGGAGTAACTCCGCGGGACAGGCAGCTTCTCTGGAGAGATGGAATGGGTGACGTTTTGAGTTGAGACCGTCCTTCAGACTGGTTAGGGATAAGGGTAGCGAGAGATATAGACGATTATGTAGAGAGATAAAGAACAATGAATGAATGATATGCTAAAAAGTAAGGATGATAAATAAAACTGGCCAATGTTAGCTGTTTGTTGGGTGAAAACAAGAAGCCTGTGAGACTTGGGTGGTGGGGGGGATAGAGAGAGAGAGGGAACGCCGGGGTTACTTGAAGTTAGAGGAATCAATATTCATACCATTGGGCTGGAAGCTCCCCAAGCAAAGTATGAGATGCTGTTCCTCCAATTTGCATTTAGCCTCACTCTGAGAATGGAGGAGACCTAGGACAGAAAATTCTGTGGGAATGGGAAGGGGGATTAAAGTGTTTGGTAACTTGGAGATCATGTATGTCCAGGCGGACTGAGCTGAGGTGTTCAGCGAAACGATCGCTCAGCCTACTTTTGGTATTGCAGATGTATAAGAGTCCACATCTTGAACGTCGGATGCAGTAGATGAGGTTGGAGGAGGTGCAAGTGAATCTCTGCTTAACCTGGACAGAGTTGAGGGTGGAGGTACAGGGACAGGTGTTTCATCTTCTGTGGTTGCATGGGAGGTGCCTGGGGAGGGTGGGAATGGACGAATTAACCAGGAATTTGTGAACAGAACGGTCTCTGATGAACGAGGAAAGCGATGGAAATTGGAAAATGTGGCTGGTGGTGGGATCCTACTGGAGGTGGCGGAAACTTATGTGTTGTATGCGATGGCTGATGAAGTGATAGGTAAGGACTCGGGGAACGGTCTCTGTTGCGACTGGGGGGGGGGGGGGGGGAGAGCTGTGGGGTAATGCGGTGACATGAGTGAGGGCCTCATCTATGATTGGAGAGGAGAACTCCCGTTCCCTAAAGAATGAGGACATCTCGGATGTCCTGGAATGGAACACATCATCTTTGGCACAGATGCAGTGCAGACGGAGTAAATTTGCATAATTGGACACCTCCGTCACCTCCCTCCCCTTTCTTGATCTCACGGTCTCCATCACAGTATGTAGACTATCGACTGATGTCTATTACGTTGACTTCCACACAATCTCGATGACACTTCTCAACCTGCTTTCTGCAAAGACTCTATCCCCTCCTCCCAATTCCTCCATCATTGCCACAGGCAGTTGTGGAGGCCTTCAATTGATATTTTTAAAGTGGAGGTTGACAGGTTCTTGAGAAAGGATGTCAAGGGTTATAGGGAGAAGGCAAGAGGAAAGACAGATCAGCCATGATTGAATGGCAGAGCAGACTCGATCGGCCAAATGGCTTAATATTGCTCCAGGACTTGGAAACTTGAGAAAAAGAGACGGGGATAGTAGGAGTTTCATCATGGAAACAGGCCCTTCGGCCCAACTTCAGCCCATCTGCACTAGTCCCACCTGGCTACATTTGGCCCATATCCCTCTAAACCTCTCTGTCTCTGTGAATGTTTCCTAAAAGTTACGATAGTCCTAGTCTCAACTACCTCATCTGGCAGCTTGTTCCATATCTATCAACCTTTGTGTGAAAAAAGTTACCCCTCAGATTCCTATTAAATCCTTCCTCGGTTCTCGATTACCCAACTCTGGGCAAGAGACTGTGCATCTACCGAACTATTCCCCTCATGATTTTGTACACCTCTATAAAATTGCCCCCTCATCCTCCTGTTCTCAGAGGAACAAAGCCCAAAGTTTGGTTAGAATATTTTAAGATATCTAAAGTTAAATATATTGAGTTGAAAGTCCTGGGATTTATAAGTCATTGCAGTTGGTTGTGACGTGATCAATTAGTCAATTGTAGAATCAATACGGACAGTGGGGAACCTTTTTGAGATAAGGTATTTGGCAACAAAACATGTTCATAACTGATAGGAGCAGAATTAAGCCATTTGCCCCATCAAGCCTACTCCGCCATTCAATCATGGTTGATCTATCTTTCCCTTTCAACCCCATTCTTCTGCCTTGTCATAATCCCTGACACCCGTACTAATCAAAAATCTGTGTATCTCTGTATCTCTGCCTTAAAAACATCCAATGATGGCCTCCACAGTCTTCTGCAGCAATTAATTCCACGGATTCACCACCCTTTTAGATTAGATTGTTTCCAACCTGTTACTCTACCCTCCCTTGTAAAACTGATCACTACTGTGAAACCTACGACCTGCCCCCTCGACACTGTCCCCTCTGCCCTCCTAAAGGACGTCATCATAGCAGCCGGTCCCAGTATCCTCACCATCTTCAACAGTTCTCTGGCCACTGGCACTGTACCTACCTGCTTCAAGCTTGCGGTGGTCCAGCCACTCCTGAAAAAACCTAACCTCGACCCCACGTTGCCAAGCAACTACAGACCCATTTGTAAACTGCCTTTCCTCTCAAAAGCCTTTGAAAGGGTAATCGTAAGTAAACTTATGCCTTACATTCACCAAAATACTATCTTGGAAACCTTTCAATCAGGTTTCAGGGCTCACCACAGCACAGAGTCTGCCTTGTTGAAGGTACATAATGACTTACTGCTCACCGTTGACTCCGGCGTCTGTGCAATCCTGCTCCCTCTTGACCTCAGCGCAGCATTTGATACAGTCGACCACACCATCCTAATTGACCGTCTCCGGTAAGGGGTTGGTATTGATGGCACTGCCCTGAGCTGGTTCATCTCCTACCTCAAAGGTAGGAGTTTCTCTACTAACATAGGCAACTCTTTCTCCTCCCAAGCTAGCCTCTGCTGTGGGGTTCCACAAGGTTCCATCCTTGGCCCCATTCTCTTCTCCCTGCATATGCTCCCCTTAGGCCAAGTCATCGAAAGGCACGGCATTTCCTTCCATTGCTACACAGACGACACACAGCTGTACCTCCCCCTGAAGCCCAAAAATCAATCAAACCTGCTTAACCTTACCCGCTGCCTCGAGGATATAAAGTGCTAGATGGCCCAGAACTTCCTCCAACTAAACGAGAGTAAGTCTGAGGTCATCCTTCTCGGCCCCTCGGACTCAATCAAAATGATAGCAGGCTGCCTTGGAAGCCTTACCCCCACTACTCAACCTCACGTCAAAAATCTTGGCATTATATTTGACTCAGCACTCAAGTTTGACAAACAAGTCAATGCTGTGGTAAAAGCTAGCTTCCTTCAGCTTCGGATGATAGCTAAAATAAAACAATTCCTCCAGTTTGATGACTTCGAAAAGATCATCCATACATTTATCTCCTCCCGCCTAGATTACTGCAACTCCCTTTACACTGGCATCAGCCAATCTTCCCTGTCCCGCCTGCAACTAGTCCAAAACGCCGCAGCGAGACTCGTGACGGGCACGTGAAAAAGGGACCACATCACCCCGATCCCGGCCTCTCTCTACTGGCTCCCGGTGCGGTTCCGAAATAATTTCAAGACCCTCCTCTTTGTCTACAAAGCCCTCAATGGGCTTGCACCCACCTACATTAAAAGTCTTCTCACCCACTACACCACCTCCATGTCTCTCAGATCGGCCGACTTGGGGTTGCTGAATTTCCCGCAGTCTAGGCATAAGCTCAGGGGCGACCGCGCCTTTGCGATCGCAGCTCCTAGACTGTGGAAAAGCATCGCCCTCCCCATTAGAACTGCCCCCTCCATTGACTCCTTTAAGTCTAAAAATGTATCTGTTCTCCCAAGCCTTTCCTGACGTCCTCTGAGTGAGGGCTATTTGTATATATGTATGTAGCCTGCTTGTGTATACTACTCTTATAACAAATGTAAATCACTTTGGTCAACGAGAGTTGTTTTTTAAATGTGCTATATAAATAAATGTGACTTGACTTGACTTTGACTAAAGAAATTCCTTGTCATGTCCTTCCCAAAGGAACGTCGTTCAAGTCTAAGGCTATGACCTCAGATCCTCGATTCTCGCTTTAGTGGAACCACCCTATCTACATACACTATATCCAGGCCTTTCACTATTCGGTAAGTTTCAATGAGCTTCCCCCTCATTCTTCTAAACGAGTAGAGGCCCATTGCGATCAAATGCTAATTATATGTTAACCCAATCATTCCTTGGATCATTCTCGTAAACCTCCTCTGGACCCTCTCCAACGCCAGCACATCCTTCCTCTGATATGGAGCCCAAAATTGCTTATAATACTTCAAATGCGGTCTTGAATCCTGGTAACAACTTAGTAAATAATTTCTGCACCCTTTCGAGCTTAAAGCATCTTCCAGATGATCGATGGTCTACATGGACTCTGTTTCCACGCAGTATTTCTAAGCACACAATCTCAGTTTTGCGCACTATTCACCGAATGATTCTTTGCCCTGAAGTGGTTCACTTACCAAAGCTGAGAAACATCAACATACATTCAGGAGGCATTATTGAGCGTTTGAGGAAAATCTAAATCACGGATACAAGAACCCACGTCTTTATAGTAGTCAGCAAATCTGAAAGAGGAACTATAAATAAACAATCTTATGATTTAGAAAATGAAGAGTTTTGAAAAACATCTGAAATGCTGACCAACATTGAATTGTAGACGACGCCCAGACCATCACACAAAGCAATCTCCCGTCCATTGACTTCATTTCATAAGTTCATAAGTGTTATGAGCAGAATTAGGCTATTTGGCCCATAAACTCAACTCCACCATTTAATCATGGCTGATCCATCTCTCACCCCTAACCACATTCTCCTGCCTTATCCCCATAATTCTTGACACCCATACTGATCAACAATCTAGCGATCTCTGCCTTAAAAATATCCATTGACATGGCATCCACAGCCTTCTGTGAAAATAAATTCCACAGATTCACCACCCTCTGACTCGAGAAATTCTTCCTCAACTCCGTCCTAAAGGAAGTCCAAATCTGAGGCTATGTTCTCTGGTCCTAGATTCTCCCACTAGTTGAAACATCCACTCCACATCCACTCGATCCAGGCCTTTCACTATTCCTTAAATACCAATGACGTTCTCCCTCATTCTTCTAAACTCCAGCGAATAGAGGCCCAGTGCCGTTAAATGCCCTTCATATGTTACACTTCACACTACCTCGGCAAGGTCAGCAGCATAATCAAGGACTAGTTTCGCACCCTGGCCATTCCCACTTTCCCCCTCTCGAATCGAACCATATCTTCCCAGCAGTTATCAGGCAACTGATCCACCCTAACACAACTGGAGAGCATTCCGGCACTAATATCTACCTTATTGCAGACCCTCAAACTATCTTTGATTGGACGTCACTGCCTTTAGTTTACATTAAACGTTATTCATGTTATTCCCTTTATAGAGTCATAGTCATAGATTTATACAGTGGAAACAAGCCATTGGGCCCAACTCGCCCACATTGGCCAACAATGTCCCAGCTACCCTAGTCCTACTTGCCTACGCTTGGTCCATAACCCTCCAAACCTGTCCTATCCATGCACCTGTCCAACTGTTTCTTAAACATTGGGATAGTCCCAGCCTCAACTACCTCCAGTGGCAGCTTCTATACAACCACCACCCTTTATGTGAAAAAGTTACCCCTTGGATTCCTATTAAATATTTCCCTTTCACCTTGAACCTGTGTCCTCTGGTCCTCGATCCCCCTACTCTGGGTAAAGATGCTGTGCATCTACCTGATCTATTCCTCTCGTGAGTTTGTGTACCTCTATAACATCTCCCCACATCCTCCTATGCTCCGTGGAATAGAAACCCAACCTACTCAACCTCTCCCTATATCTCACACCCTCTAGTCCTGGCAACATCCTTGTAAATCGTTTCTGAACCCTTTCAAGCTTGACAATATATTCCCTTTAACATGGTGCCCAGAACTGAACACAATATTCTAAATGGAGTCTTACCAACGTCTTACACAACTGCAACATGACCTGCCAACTTCTATACTCAATACTCTGACTGATGAAGGCCAAATTGCCAAAAGCCTTATTGACCACCTTATCTACCTGCGACTCGATCTTCATGGAACCATGTACTTTTACTCCTAGATCCCTCTGCTCTACAACACTACCTGGAGGTCTACCATTTACTGTGCACATCCTGCCCTTGTTCGAAATCCCAAAAAGCAACACCTTACACTTGTGTGATCATGTACAGTTTTTCCGCTGACTGGTTAGCATGCAACAAAAAAGGCTTTTCACTGTACCTCGATATGCATCACAATAATAATCTAAACTGAACCTATCCAATCCACCAACCTGTCATAGAGTCAGAGAGTCTCACAGCATGGAAACAAGCTCATCAGCCCAACTTGCCCACAACGGCCAACATGTTCCATCTATAGTCCAACCAACCATGTTTGGCCCAGATCCAAACATGGTTGGTTGGACTATAACAGATGAAAGTAGGCATGCAGGTGCAGCAGGCAGTGAAAAAAGCGAATGGTATGTTAGCTTTCATAGCAAAAGGATTTGAGTACAGGAGCAGGGAGGTTCTACTTCAGTTGTACAGGGTCTTCGTGAGACCACACCTGGAGTATTGCGTACAGTTTTGGTCTCCAAATCTGAGGAAGGACATTATTGCCATAGAGGGAGTGCAGAGAAGGTTCACCAGACTGATTCCTGGGATGTCAGGACTGTCTTATGAAGAAAGACTGGATAGACTCGGTTTATACTCTCTGGAATTTAGGAGATTGAGAGGGGATCTTATAGAAACTTACAAAATTCTTAAGGGGTTGGACAGGACAGGAAATCCTTTAAGACCGAGATGAGAAAGACTTTTTTCACACAGAGAGTGGTGAGTCTCTGGAACTCTCTGCCACAGAGGGTAGTTGAGGCCAGTTCATTGGCTATATTTAAGAGTGAGTTGGATGTGGCCCTTGTGGCTAAGGGGATCAGAGGGTATGGAGAGAAGGCAGGTACGGGATACTGAGTTGGATGATCAGCCATGATCATATTGAATGGCGGTGCAGGCTCGAAGGGCTGAATGGCCTACTCCTGCACCTAATTTCTATGTTTCTATGTTTCTATCCCTCCAAACCTGTCCTATGCATGTAACTATCTAACTGTTTCTTGAACGTTGGGATTGTCCCTGCCTTAACTATGTTCTCTGGCAGCTCGTTCCATACAACAAACACGCATTGTGTGAAGATGTAACCCCTCAGATTGTTAATAAACCTTTTCCCCCTCAACGTAACCCTATGTCCTCTGGTTCTTGAGTCCTCTACTCTAGGCAAAATTCTAAATTCACCGTAACGACACCTTAAGGAAACTGCAACGATACTCTGATTTACCATATCCATTCCTATCATGATTTTGTACACCTCTATAAGATAACAGCTCAGCATTCTGCGCACCAAGGAATACATTCCTAGCCTGCACCAACCACTCCCTATAGCTCAGGATCTCAACTCCCGGCAACATCCTCGTAAATCTTCATCTGCATCCATTACAGCTTAACAACATATTTCCTGTAACATGGTGACCAAAACTGAACAATATACTCCAAATGTGGCTTCACCAATATCTTGTACAACTGAAACAAGCCTTATATCCCAAACTCTGACTTTGTGTTTTAGCTTTTAGATACAGTGGCTTGCAAAAGTTTTCATACCCCTTGAACGTCTCCACATTTTGTCACGTTACAACCACAAACGTAAATGTATTTTATTGGGATTTTATGTGATATCCCAACACAAAGTGGTGCATAATTGTGAAGTGGAAGGAAAATGATACATGGTTTCCAAATTGTATTACAAATAAAAAAACTGAAACATGTGGCATGCAAAAGTATTCAGCCCCCCTGAGTCAATATTTTGTAGAACCACCTTTCGCTGCAATAACAGCTGCAAGTCTTTTGGGGTATGCCTCTACAAGCTTTGCACATCTAGAGACTGAAATTTTTACCCGTTCTTCTTTGCAAAATAGCTCAAGCTCAGTCAGATTGGATGGAGAGCATCTGTGAACAGCAATTTTCAAGTCTTGCCAGAGATTCTCAATTGGATTTAGGTCTGGCCTTTGACTGGGCCATTCTAACACATGAATATGCTTTGATCTAACCATTCCATTGTAGCTCTGGCTCCAGTCTGCTATGGTACAGCAGTTGCACCATAGCAGACAGGAAGGCACTACAACGGGTGGTGAAAACCGCCCAGCACATCATCGGCGCCCCGCTCCTTGCCATGGATGCCCTCCACCGAAAACAGTGTCTGAGACGGGCTGGGAAGATCATCAAGGACCCCTCCCACCCTAACCATGGACTGTTTGCCCTCCTACCATCGGGGAGGCGGTACAGGAGCCTCAGGTCCCGCACCAGCAGGATGAGGAGTAGCTTCTATAATAACACCATCGCACTGCTGAACTCGGAGTCCCGCCGATAGATTTCCACATCTGTATTTATTTATCTGTATTTACCTATATATTGCTATCACTTCGTACTGTCACTAAACTGCATTTCGTTGTACCCATACTTGTATCTGTGCAATGACATTAAAGTTGAATTGAATTGAATTGAATTGAATGTTTAGGGTCGTTGTCCTGCTGGAAGGTGAACCTCCGCCCCCGTCTCAAGTCTTTTGCAGACTCTAACAGGTTTTCTTCCAAGATTGCCCTGTATTTGGCTCCAGCCATCTTCCCATCAACTCTGACCAGCTTCCCTGTCCCTGCTGAAGAAAAGGATCCCCACAGCATGATGCTGCCACCACCATGTTTCACAGTGGGGATGGTGTGTTCAGAGTGATGTGCAGTGTTAGTTTTCCGCCACACATAGCGTTTTGCATTTAGGCCAAAAACTTCAATTTTGGTCTCATCAGACCAGAGCACCTTCCTCCACATGTTTGCTGTGTCCCCCACATGGCTTGTGGCAAACTGCAATCAGGACTTCTTATGGCTTTGTTTCAACAATGGCTTTCTTCTTGCCACTCTTCCATAAAGGCCTGATTTGTGGAGTGCACGACTAATAGTTGTCCTGTGGACAGATTCTCCCACCTGATCTGTGGATCTCTGTAGCTCCTCCAGAGTTACCATGGGCCTCTTGGCTGCTTCTCTGATTAAAGCTCTTCTTGCCCGGCCTGTCAGTTTAGGTGGACGGCCATGTCTTGGTAGGTTTGCAGTTGTGCCATACTCTTTCCATTTTCGGATGATGGATTGAACAGTGCTCCGTGAGATGTTCAAAGCTTGGGATATTTTTTTATAACCTAACCCTGCTTTAAACTTCTCCACAACTTTATCCCTGACCTGTCTGGTGTGTTCCTTGGGCTTCATGATGCCCAAGGAACATTGTTTGTTCACTAATGTTCTCTAACAAACCTCTGAGGCCTTCACAGAACAGCTGTATTTATACTGAGATTAGATTCCACACAAGTGGAATCTACTAATTAGGTGACTTCTGACGGCAATTGGTTGCACTGGATTTTATTTATGGGTATCAAAGTAAAGGGGGCTGAATACTTTTGCACGCCACACTTTTCAGTATTTTATTTGTAAAAAAATTTGAAAACCATGTATCATTTTCCTTCCTCTTCACAATTATGTGCCACTTTGTGTTGGTCTATCACATAAAATCCCAATAAAATACATTTACGCTTGTGGTTGTAACGTTACAAAATGTGGAAAAGTTCAAGGGGTATGAATACTTTTGCAAGCCACTGTATAACATGGCTAAAGATAGGGCAGTAGAGAAGGCATACAGTATGCTTGACTTCATCGGCTGGGGCATTGAGTATAAGAGTTACGATGTTATGATGCAGCACTGTCGGACTTTGGTCATGCTGCATTTTGAGTATTACTTGCAGTTGTGGTCGCCCCCATTACAGGGAGGATGTGAAGACTTTGGAGAGGGTGCAGAGGAGGTTTACCCGGATGCTGCCTGGATTAGAGGGTATCAGCTGCATGGTGCGGTTGCAGTGTGTGAACCGGTGATCGATGGTTGGCGCGGACTTGTTGGGCTGAAGGGCCTGTTTCCGCACTGTACCTCTACACTAAACTAATGTGATCGGGTAGTCGATGATCAGCATGGACTCGGTAGGCTGAAGGGCCTGTTTATGCGTTGTGTCTGTGCACTAAAGAAAAACGAAACTTATCACAAATTAATGAGACCGCAAAAATCAAGTATAAGGTTACATTTGATCATTGGCATGCTATCATGCGAGTTTTATTCACATGTAAATGCAGAAGTTAAACTACACATGTCAATAAAGTTCAATTTTCTGTAGAGATGACCTTTTCGAGCCTAGAATAAGTCATAGAGTCATAGTCATTGAATCATACAGCGTCAACATGCCCTTCAGCCCAATTTGCTCACAGTGACCAACATACCCTAGCTACACGTCCCAACTGACTGTGTCTGGCACATTACCCTCCAAACGTGCCCTATCTATGTACCTGTCTAACTGTTTCCAAAATGTTGGGATAGTCCCTGCCTCAATTACCACCTCTGGCAACTCGTTCCATACACCCACTACCCTTTGTGAGAAATGATCCCCCTCAGATTCCTACGTTTCAGAAAGAGCTACAGTTATCTCAGATTCCTATTAAATCTTTCCCCGCTCACCATAAACCTATGTCCTCTGGTCCTCGATTCACCCACGCTGGTCAAGAGACTTTGTGCATCTACCTGATCTGTTCCTCTCATGAGTTTATACACCTTAAAAAGATCATCCATAACCCTCTTGCACTCCAAGGAATAGAGCCCCAGCTTTCTCAACTTCTCCCTATGGCTCAGACGCTTGAGTACTGGCAACCATCTCACATGTCTTCTCTGTGCCCTTTCCAGTTTGACAACATCTTTACCTTAATACGGTGCCCAGAACTTAACATACAGTAATACCCTAAAGGCAGCCTCACCAACATCTTATATAACTGCAACATGACTTCCCAACTTCAACACTCAATATTCTCACTGAATAAGGCTAATATGCCAAAAGCCTTTTTGACCACTTATTTACCTGCAACACCACCTTCAATGAACCATGCACATGCACTCCTAGATGTCTCTTCTCTACAACACTCTCCAGAGCCACACCATTCACTGTGTTCGTCCTGTCCGTGTTAGACTTCCCAAAATTCAACACCTCACATTTCTCTGTAACATGTCATAGATATTTTACTTCGGAGTCACTTCGTGAAGACTCCGCCAGCACGCATGCGTGACATATCGTCGCGCGCATTTGCTCGACAAGCTGGGGGGGGGGGGGGGAGTGCGCTCTCTCCTCCAGCTCCTTCATAAGAACGGCAGGTAAGTGCTTACCTTTACTCCCACAGGATGGACAAGGGCAAACGGAAGGCGACGCTCTCCAGGAGCCGTGCTGCTTCGACCAGCCAGTGGCCTTTGTCCCCGGAGCTGCAAGCACCACCAGCAGCTTCGGGACGTGTGGGGGCAAGAATGCGGAAGTCGGGCGCTCCCGCTACTTTAGCTCCAGACTCATCACCTGAGTGGTTTACCGCCCTGGAGCTGGATACGACTGATCCAGACTTCGAGCCCCCTTCCCCCAAGAAAAGAGGGGGAAAACAGGTATGTGGGAAGTGGCCTCGCTCATCGCCAGCGACTTCACCCCGAGTTCCAGTAGACCCGAGGGGACTGGGCCGGGGGACAGCTGCACTACAGGGGAGCCCTGCAGCTGTGCACCACACGTACCACTGCCAGGGAGATCTGCCATAGAGCAGTCTGGCAGATCTACTGCTGCGTCGAGCAGGCCTGCAGGAGCAGGTGCCGCCGGCAAAACACCCCGTCAGGCTGCGGTCAAGGGCGGAGGTGGCAGCATTAGACGGTCGGTCAGCTTAGCTCTGGGAGCGGCCGACTATGCGCCTCCACGCCAAAAATTGGGCGACTGTGGAGGTAAGCCTGCACGGACTCCAGGGAGCCAGGTTCCGGGGGCCGGCGCCGATCCAACTCACCTGCCTTCGTATCAGACAGGTGGGCCGCCACAGTCTGGAAGAAGACAGACTAGCGGAGAGTCCGTGCGGGAGTCGTATGAGCATACTCGGGCGGTAGGCCACGACGACCTGCCATTGGACCCTAGACAGCACCTTACGGAGGTGTGGTCCGATGGTGGAAGCCCCAGTGATATCGCAGGGCCTGGGGAAGTCGGTTGTCCGCTTAACATGGCAGGGACGGTCGCATAGAGCGGTTGGAGCTCTTAGTGGAGCAACTCCTCCAGCGGGACAGGGACCGGGAAGAACAGGACTCACGGGCATCCACAAGCCGTGCAAGGAGTCCTTTCAGTATCTCGTCTTCACCAGCCAGAAGTGCCAGCAGTTGCCCAGCCGCTGTATTTGAAGATGACCCGGGACAGCCAGTGACCGCTAAGCCAGAGCATGAGGAGGATATGCTGGACGTGGTGGGCAAGTTTGCCACAACCACACAAACAGGGGAACCCCTGCACCACAAACTGGCGGGCACCATTGATTACCTGACTACTCACCAACTCCAGAGTCAGGTACTCAATGATACTACGGAGAAAATAAAACCGCCCGAGAACTGCATCAACCTCAGTGTTCCCCTGGTTAATGCTCAAATCTGGGGACACTTGAGTACGGCCACCAGGATGCAGGATGTCCGCCTCCAGCGTATCTTAAAGGTCCTCTCCACGGGCATAACGGCGTTTGCTAGGACCCTTGATGGGGATAATGTGTCCAGTGAACAACAAGATGCACTGGCACTCCTATGCAACGCCCAGTATGAGATCAACTGCCTGCGTAAGAGCTCCATTAAGCCCACACTCAACCCTAAATTCGCAGGGTTGTGCCGTCCATCAACCGCTCCACCGCCTCATCAACTGTTTGGAGATCTGTCCAAACAAGTGAAGGAACTAGACGAGGAGGCCAAAACAGCTGGCCTCATGAAACCTCCTACGACTAGACTTCACCCATACCACCGGCAACAACCACACACAAACTGGAAACCGCGGCTGCCGGACAGGACACAAAGGACCTATCCACCTCCACTTCCCCAAACACAGCGGCCTTTTTTAGGACAAGGCCAACAGCGACCTGCATGGAAGATGCGGCCGCCATCCCGACAACCTCCACAACGTCCACCCAAAACGACATACGCCAGGAACCGTCGTTAACCATGGAAGTAAGGGGGCCTGGTGCTTTTCAGACCGTAGCATCCCTTCCTGCACAAATTGGTGGGCGATTGCGGGCCTTTTTGGGAATATGGAACACGATCACAACAGATGTTAATTTTACAAAGTGTTCAAGGCTATGTTATAGAATTCATTGGTGGTAAAAATCCCCCTACCCAGCATTCGGCTCATCGGAAATTTGCACTATCCCAAAGAGAGGTGGAAGCAGGACAGACTGAAATTATACGGCTAGCAGCAAAAGGGGTGATTGGCAAGACAACGCACAAACCCCTTGAGTTTGTGTCCAACATTTTCACCAGAATTAAAAAAGATGGGGGTGTCGGATTATAATAGCCCTAACTGAGTTGAAGACTTTTGTACAATATACCCACTTCAAAATGGATACCTTTGAAACAGCCAAGCAGATGCTTTACCCGGGGTACTTTATGGCATGCATCGATTTAAAAGATGCATACTATACGGTGCCCATCACTGAATCTCACAGAAAATTTCTAAAATTTGTCTGGAAGGAACAATTATGGAAATACAAGGCATTGCCCAATGGAATTACCACAGCCCCTAGGCTATTTACAAAACTAGTAAAACATATATTGGCTCTTCTCCGACAACAAAATTACATGGTCATGGCATATTTAGATGATATCCTAATAGTGGGTCAGACCCTCCAATTGGCTACACGGGCAGTGGCTGCAACTAAGGTTTTATTCGAGAAGCTGGGATTTGTAATCCATCCAGACAAGTCAAAATTGCACCCGGTACGGGTTATGGATTATTTGGGGTTCACCCTAGACACCAATTTAATGATGATTACCATCCCAACCAATAAAGTTACTGCTATAAAAGAAGAGTGCCACAGTCTTGCTTACGCCAGGGTACCGACCATCCGGCAAACGGCAAAAGTAATAGGGAAATTGGTAGCTACATTCCCAGCTGCACAATTCGGACCGCTACACTACCAAAATTTATAAAGAACAAAGATCGCAGCATTAAAAGCAAATGCTGGGCACTTTGATCGACCAATCCGGTTACCAACAAAAGCTAGAACCAAGCTACAATGGTGGATTGACAATATTAGTGAGTGTTGCAGACCCATCATAGTAAGCAACCCATCTGTCATGCTACAGACTGACGCAAGCGCACAAGGCTGGGGAGCAACTGATACTATGTCCAGTTGTGGTGGCAGATGGGACTCTCGTGAGGCTACCTTCCTTCAGTCACATGGGATAAACTTAATATAGAAATGCTAGGGGGCATTTCATGGACTGCGGGCTTACTGTACTAACTCACGGGACTTACATGTCCGCCTCCAAATAGATAACACAACAGTGGTGGCTTACATCAATCATATGAGTGGTATCAGGTCGCTATCTTGTGATGAATTGACAAACACAATTTGGCACTGGTAAATCGAGAGGAATATTTGGATTACAGCGACCTATTTGCCAGGGAAGCTTAATACAGTGGTGGACACCAGATCACGAGTATTCAATGACAACATCGAGTGGATGTTGAACCCCCAAATTTTTGGAGACATTATAGCTCACTATGGGACACCAGATATTGACCTTTTTGTGTCCAGGTTGAACCATCAGATACCAACGTATGTGTCTTGGGAACCAGACCCTGGGGCAATAGCAATGGATGCGTTTTCTATCCATTGGGGGAAGTGGTTTTGCTACGCATTTCCCCCATTTTGCCTCATCAGTCGGGTATTGCAGAAAATTAAACTGGACTCTGCAACTGGCATATTGATCATTCCCGACTGGCCTACACAGCCATGGTACCCGATGGTCATTAAAATTTTAAAACAACCATGGATTTCGATTGGGAAACACCCCAAATTGATTACTCACCCCATTACGGGGGATAGTCATCCATGCCATGGTCACCTAAACTTGTTGGCCTGCAGGTTCTAAAAGGACCACTCATCAAGGTGGGCATCTCAACACGAGCCATGGAACTCATCTCAGCATCATGCCGAGAATCAACTCGGAGGCAGTACCTCACGCAGATCAGAAAGTGGGAGGCATTCTGTTCTCGTACCAACAAGACTTCCAATACGGCAACTATACCTGATGTCCTGGAATTCCTAGCTGGTCTTCATGTCGATGCTGGCCTTAGCTACAGTGCCATCAACAGCACCAGGAGTGCATTATCATCATACCTGGATATAGGTATAGGCTCAAACCACCTGGTGTCTAAACTCATGAGGGGAGGGTTCAACACCAACCCTCCACGACCCAGATACAACTTTACCTGGGATGTAGGGATCGTTCTGACCCTACAGAAGAGCTGGGCTCCAATGAACGAGTTACCACTCAAACAGCTCACCCTCAAAGTGGTGATGCTGATGGCACTGACTAGAGCCCAACGAGTCCAGACGTTACAAAAGCTGTGGCTGGAGAGCATGGTTTCTGCCCATGATCAAATAAACTTCTTTGTCCAGGACTTATTGAAGCAGCACAGGCCAGGGGCTCATGGGCTGCAGTTGGAGTTTCGGGCATACCCTGTAGATGCCACCCTCTGCATAGTCACCCATCTCCACTACTATATCCGAATTACAAGAACCATCAGGAAGAAGGAGCAGGGGCTCCTCATCAGCCACAAACCTCCACATCATCGGGTGACTGTACAGACTATCGCCAGGTGGCTCAGGGTGGTGTTGGATGCGGCAGGAGTTGCTACTAACATTTTTTAATCTCATTCCACTAGGGCTGCATCCACATCAACAGCGAGGGCCATGGAGGTGCCCATGGACCACATCCTCGCCGCCGCGGGCTGGGCCAGTGAAGAAACCTTCCAAAGGTTCTACAATAAGCCACTGGTCACCCCCGCGACATTCGCAGAAGCAGTGCTGGGTGCCGCTCAGTGAATGTCTGTCCCCGAATCAGGGGTATTTGTTTGTTATTATTTGATTAATAAATTGTATTATTTTTCAGCCAGTTTCGACTGAACTGCATTAACAGCCTTCCTCCATCAGAATTGCGGCAGTGTGATAGCATGGACGTTGTCCAGGGCGTGAAATCACAGAGCTTTGAAATCTTCACGAAGTCCCTCACGTGACTCCGAAGTAAAATAGTAAGATTAAACGAGAACTTACCAAGTTTGAAGGTTGATCTTTATTTTACGAGGAGTCGCGGTGAGGGATTTCGTGCCCCCCGCTCCCACCCTCTATCATAAGGTCAACTCGGAAGTTCTACGTTCTTCATCTTACTATTTTCAGTCATGGTGCATTCTGTGATTCCTCACCGCTGCTTTGAAGGATGTCGCGCATGCGTGCTGGCGGGGTCTTCACGAAATCCCTCACCGTGACTCCTCGTAAAATAACTTTTACGGCCCACCACCACAGCGGCATCAGCAAACTTGATGATGGAGTTGGACTTGAACCTGGCCACACAGTCCAGTCATGTGTGTACATTGAGTACAGCCGGGGCCTAAGGATGCAACCCTGGGGTGGGGGGGGGGGGGATCCTGTGTTCAGGGTGTGTGGTTGGAGGTATGTCTCCCCATCTTGATCTCCTGGAGCCTGGCAGTGAGAAAGTCCAGGACCCAGGCACACAGGGGAGAGTTCAGCCCCAGTTCCAGCAGCTTCTCAGCAAGTATGGTGGGGACTATGGTACAGAAAGCTGAACTGAAATCAACTAACAGCATCCTCGCATAGTCCCCCTTCTGGCTGTCAAGGTGAGAGAGAGTGGTGTGCAGAACCTGGGAGACTGCATCATCCGTGGATGATGTTCGGACGGTATGCGAACTGCAGCGGGTCCGTGGTACGAGTGAGAAAGGCGCAGATGTGGTTCTTGATCAGCCTCTCGAAGGATTTCATGACTACCGAGGTGAGGGCCACCGGTCCAGTTCTGGGCACCATGTTAAAGGAAAGATGCTGTCAAGTTGGAAAGGGTTCAGAAAAGATATACGAGGATGTTGCCAGGACTCGAGGCTCTGAGCTGCAGGGAGAGGTTGCGCAGGCTGGGACTTCATTCCTTGGAGCACAGGACGATGAGGAATTAACTTATAGATGTGTACAAATTCATGAGAGAAATAGATCGAGTAGACGCACATCGTCTCTTGACCAGATTAGGGGAATCGATATCCAGTGGACATGGGTTTAAGGTGAGGGGGGAAGATTTAATGGGAACCTGAGCGGTAACTTATTCACACAAAAGATGGTGGCTGCATGGAACGAGCTGCTGGAAGAGGTAGTTGAGCAGCATCTCTGGAGAGAAAGATTGGGTGACGTTTCGGGTCAAGATCGTTCTTCAGACCCTCTAAAGGGTCTCGACCAGAAACGTCACCCATTCCTTCTCTCCAGAGATGTTGCCTGTCCCACTGAGTTACCCCAGCTTTGTGTGTCTATCTTTGGTTTAAAGCAGCATCTGCCGTTCCTTCCTGGACATTGACTATAAGAATCAGGAAGTCACGATACAACTGTGTAGGACTTTGGTCAGGCTGCATGTGGGGCCTAGTCGTCCCCATTACAGGAAGGAATCTAGTAGTGGCTTTGGAGATGGTGCATAAATGGTTTACCAGAATACTGCCCAGATTAGATGGTATTAGCTATAAAGAGAGTTTGGACAGACTTGGATTGTTTTCTCTGGAGCGTTGAAGACTGATGGGTCTTTAAGGTGAGAGGGGAGAGATTTATTGGGAACCCTGAGGGGTAACTTTTTCACACAGATGGTAGTGGGTGTATTGAACGAGCTGCAGGAGGTGGCAATTGAGACAGGGACTAATAAATGTTTCAGAACCAATTAGACAGGTACATGGACAGGAAAGGTATGTCTCAAACGTAGGCAAGTGAGACCAGTGTAGATGGGGCATTTTGGTCGGTGTGGGCATGTGGGCTGAGTAGCATAATTCCACACTGTATGACTCTGTGACCGTAAGACTAGGGATAATTTTACAACTTACCAAAGTCATTTAGCGTAGCACAGTGGCGCAGTGGTAGAGTTGCTGCCGCACAGCGCCAGAGACCCATGTTCCTCCTGACCTCGGGTACTGTCTGTACGGTGTTTATACGTTCTCCCTGTGACTGCGTGGGCTTCCTCTGGGTGCTCTGGTTTCCTCCCACATCCAAAAGACGGGCGGGTTTGTAGGTTAATCGACTCCTGTAAATTGTCCCGAGAGTGTACGATAGAACGTGTGAATGGATCATTGGTCGGCACGGATTTGTTGGGTAGGAGGGCCTGTTTCCACACTGTCTCGCTAAATTCTAAAGAATTTAGGGTTCAGAGATACAGCATGCTTGGATGGAGAGAGATAGATAGACAGATATCGAGATAGGTACATAGATATAGACAGACAGACAGACAGACAGACAGAGTGCAGAGGAGCTTTACCAGAATGATATTTGGATTGGAGGGTTTCAGCTACAGGGAGAGGTTGGATAGACGTGGATTGTTTTCCCTTGAACGTCGTTGGTTGAGCGGAGATCATGAGAGGAATAGACAGGGAAAATGCACAAACTATTGTACACTGAGTAGGGGAATCAAGTACTAGAGGATATAGGTTTAATGCGAGGGGGGAAATATTTATTAGGAACCTGAGGGGGTAAGTTAGGTAACTTGGGTAACATGAGGCTCAGTTAGAAATTGGCAAGTATGATGTGGGAATTACAGAGACATGGCTGCAAGGAGGCCAGGGCTGGGAACTGAATATTCAAGGGTACAAATGCTATCGAAAAGACAGACGGATGGGCAGAGGGGGTGGGGTAGCTCTGTTGGTGAGGAATGAAATTCAGTCCCTTGCAAGGGGTGACATTGAAACAGGTGACCTGGAGTCAATATGGATAGAACTAAGGAATTGTAAGGTACAAATACCCTAATGGGACTTATCTACAGCCCCACTATCAGTAGCCTGGATAAAGGGTGCAAGTTGAATCAGGAGTTAAAATTGGCATGTAGTAGATGTAATGCTACGGTTGTTATGGGAGATTTCAACATGCAGGTAGACTTTGAAGATCAGGTTGAGACTGGACCCCAGGAAAGGGAGTTTGTGGAGTGCCTCCACGATGGATTATTAGAGCAGCTTGTACTGGAGCCTGCCAGTGAGAAAGCAATTCTGGATTTAGTGTTGTGTAATGAACTGGATTTGATAAAGGAACTTTAGGTTAAGGAGCCATTAAGAGGTAGTGACCATAATATGGTCAAGTTTAATCTACAATTGGAGATGGAGAAGGGTAAATCGGATGTATCTGTGTTACAGTTGAATAGTGTCTATGGGGGCGTCTCTCGGTGTGTCTTGTGTGGGGGTTGGTGAGGTGGTGGGGAGGCGTAAGGGGGAAATCACTTCTGGTCGTCTCCTCCACGGAGAGGCGATTTTTTTCCATGTCGCCTCCCACACAGCCTAACACCAAGGATCGGTGCGGCCTCTCCCGGAGATGGGCCCGGAGCTTCAGTAGCGGGCGCAGCGTGGACTTTTTTTTATCACAGAGCGAGCAAGCCCTCGCTGGGTGTCACCAGAAGGGAGTGCCCCGATCGCTGGCCTGGTCTGCGGAGCTTACAGTCGGTGCGGCGTCCAGAGCCTGGGATACCTCGTTGGGGACCCCGGAGAACAGCTCCGACCGCCGGCCCGCGGCCTACATCAGATTGAAACCGCGGTCTGCGGTGCTTCTAACCACGGGCGCAGAAGGGACTTACCGTCCGGAGCGGGATCCCTCGCCGGCGATCTCTGGAGAAGAGCTGTGACCGTCTGCCAGCGGCCTACAACATCTTTTGAAGCCGCGATCTGTGGTGCTTCTAACCGCGGCGAGGTGGGGACTTAGACCTTCGACCGCTGGCCTGCGGCCTACTCCAACTTGAAGCCGCGGTCTCCGGTGGGGAAGCACCGATTCGGGACTTACCTGGCCTGCACATCTGGCCGCCCGCAGCGGCGACTGCGGAGG
The DNA here is from genome assembly GCA_035221665.1 of Okamejei kenojei. NCBI lineage: Eukaryota > Metazoa > Chordata > Chondrichthyes > Rajiformes > Rajidae > Okamejei > Okamejei kenojei. Next base: position 53,544 of record JAVHYY010000550.1, on the reverse strand, counting down.
TTTGTGGTCCCGACCACGGGGGAAAATGGTGGAAGACTGACTGGACTGTGTGCCTTCCACGACAGTGATGAATGCTGTGGTGGATGTTTGTGTTGAATTTTTATTTTGGATTGTGTGTTCTTGTTTTATCGTACTGCTGCTTGCAAGTTCATTTCACTGCACTTTATTGTGTATGTGATGAATATATCTGACTATTAACTATTGAGGGGACTATGGAGCCATGAGGGAGGAGCTGGCCAAAGTTGACTGGAAAAATACCCTAGCAGGGCTGACAGTGGAACAACAATGGCAGGTATTTCAGGAAATAATACGGAAGGTGCAGAATTAGTTCATTCTAAAGAGGAAGAATGATTCTAAGGGGAGTAGGGGGCGACTGTGGTTGACAAGTAACGTCAGGGACAGTATAAAAGTAAATCAGAAGAAGTACAATGCAGCAAAGAGGAGCGGGAAGCAAGAGGTTTGCGTAATGTTTAAGGAGCAACAGAATATAATTAAAAGGCAATAGGGGAGAAAAGATGAGATGCGCAAGTAAGCTAGCCAAGAAAATAAAGGAAGATAGTAAAAGCTTCTTTAGGTATGCGAAGAGGGAGAAATTAGTTCAGAACAAAGTTGACCCTTGAAGACTGAAAAAGGTGAATATATCATGGGGAAGAAGGAAATGGCAGATTAGTTGAACAGGTACTTTGGATTCGTTTTCACTAAGGAGAGCACAAACAATCTTCCTGATATACTCGTGGCCAGAGGATCTGGGGTGACAGGGGAACCGAAGGAAATCCACATTAGGCAGGAAATGGTGTTGGGTAGACTGATGGGACTGAAGGCTGATAAATCCCCAGGGCCCGATGGTCTGCATCCCAGGAAGTGGCTCTAGAAATCGTGGAAGCATTGGTGATAATTTTCCAATGTTCGATAGATTCATGATCAGTTCCTGTGGATTGGAGGGTAGCTAATGTAATGCCACTTTTTAAGAAAACCGATAGAGAAAAATAGGGAATTATGGACCGGTTAACTTGACATCGGTAGTTGGGAAGATGCTGGAGTCAATTATAAAAGATGAACTAGCGGCACTTTCGGATAGCAGTAACAGGATCGGTTCGAGTCAACATGGATGTACGAAGGGGAAATCATGCTTGACTAAACTTCTGGAATTTTTTGAGGATGTAACTAGGAAAATGGACAAGGGAAAGCCAGTGGATGTAGTGTACCTGGACTTTCAGAAAGCATTTGATAAGATCCCACATAGGAGATTAGTGGGCAAAATTCGAGCACTTGGTATTGGGAGTAGAGTGCTGACATGGATAGAAAATTGGTTGGCAGACAGGAATCAAAGAGTAGGGATTAACGGGCCTTTTCAGAATGGCAGGCAGTGACTAGTGCGGTGCTGCGAGGCTCGGTGCTGGGACTGCAGCTATTTACAATATACATCAATGATTTAGACGAGGCGATTCAAAGTAACATTAGCAAATTTGCAGATGACACAAAGCTTGGTGGCAGTGTGAACTGTGAGGAGGATGTTGTGAGAATCCAGGGTGACTTAGACAGGTAGGGTGAGTGGGCAGATGCAAGGCAGATGCAGTTTAATGTGGATAAATGTGAGCTTATCCACTTTGGTAGCGAAAACAGGAAGATAGATTACTATCTAAATGGTGTCAAGTTGGGAAAAGGGGAAGTACAACGGGATTTGCGGGTCCTTGTTCATCAGTCAATGAAAGTAAGCATGCAGGAACAACAGGCAGTAAAGAAAGCGAATGGCATGTTGGCTTTCATAACAAGAGGAGTACAGGACCAAATATGTCCTTTTTCAGTTGTATAGGGCCCTAGTGAGACCACACCTGCTGTATTGTGTGCAGTTTTGGTCCCCTGATTTGAGGAAGGATATTCTTGCTATTGAGGGAGTGCAGCGTAGGCTTAGAAGGTTATTTCCCGGGATGGCGGGACTGTCATATGTTGAGCGAATGGAGCGGCTGGGCTTGCATACTCTGGAGTTTAAAAGGATGAGAGGGGATCTTATTGAAACATATAAGATTATTAAGGGTTTCGAGTCGCTAGAGGCAGGAAACATGTTCCCAATGTTGGGGGAGTCCAGAACCAGGGGCCACAGTTTCAGAATAATAGGTAAGCCATTTAGAATGGAGATGAGGAAACACTTTTTCTCACAGAGAGTTGTGAGTCTGTGGAATTATCTGCCGCAGAGGGCGGTGGAGGCCGATTCTCTGGATGCTTTCAAGAGAGAGTTAAATATAGCTCTTAAATATAGCGGAGTCAAAGGATGTGGGGAGAATGCAGGAACGGGGTGCTGATTAGCCATGATCACATTGAATGGCAGTGCTGGCTCGAAGGGCTGAATACCCTACTCCTGTACCCATTGTCTATTGTCTATAAGATATTTGGATAGGGAATATTCATGTGATAGGAGCAGAATTAAGCTGTTCGCCACCAAGTCTATCTTGCCATTCAATCATGGCTGATTGATGTTTCCCTCTCAACTCTATTCTCTTGCGTCCTCCCCATAACCCTGACACCCGTAATAATCAACAATCTATCTATCTCTGCCTGGAAATTATCCATTGACTAGGCCTCCACAGCTTTCTGTGGCAATGAATTCCACAGATTCACCACCCTCAGACTGAAGAAATTCATTCTCATCTCTTTTTTAAAGGTACATCCTTTTATTCTGAGACTATGGCTTCTGGTCATAGACTCTCCCACTACTGAAAACATTCTCACCACGTTCGCTCTATCCAGGCCTTTAACTATTCGGTAAGTTTTACTGATGCCACCCCTCATCATTCTAAACTCCAGCGAGTACTGGTCCGATGCCGTCAAACACTTATCATAGGGTTTAGAATGATATGGGGGCATGTGGGCAAGTGAGACTAGTTTGGATGGGTCAGTGTGGACAAGTTAGGCTGAAAGGCCTGTTTCCAGTGTGGAAACAGGCCCTTCGGCCCAACTTGCCCATCATGTCAAACTACACTAGTCCCACCTGGCCATGTTTGAACATTATCCCTCCAAACCTGTCCTATCCATGTACCTGTCTAATTGTTTCTTAAATGCTGGGATAGTCCCTGCCTCAACTACTTCCTCTGGCAGCTCATTCCTTACACCCCCTTTGTGTGAAAAAGTTACCCCTCACATTTCCTGTTAACTCTTTTCTTCTTCGCCTTAAACCCATGACCTTGATCCTTGATTCACTTACTCTAGGCAAGTGACTCTGTGTATCTACCTGACCTATTCTTCTTATGGTTTTATACACCTCTATCAGATAACCCCTCGTCCTCCTGCGTTCCAAGGAATAGAGTCCCAGCCTGCTCAACCCACTAGTTTTGGCAACATCCTCGACATTTTCTCTGTACCCTTTCCAGCGTGACAACATATTTCCGATAACCTGGTGCTCACAACTGAACAGAATACTTTAAATACATCTTATACATCAGCAACTTCTCCTACACTCAAGACTCTATGACTCTATGACCAGAGCAATTTCCTTCCTCTTTTGGTTTCCCTTACAGTGAGTTATTTGTGCAGGGAATTTAATTGACATTGTCAGCCAGAGATTTCTGCCAAAGACCACAGATACGTTTGTGGATACTTTCCCCCCCCCGTCATTGAGAGTGTAATCTGGCATTCACTTTTCAGGCAAGATGTTACTAGCATGTGTTTCCTTCATTTTGGGTGTGTAGCTGTTGTACACCTCTGAATTTCACTGTTTCTTCTTCTGAGTAGAACTTAGCAAATCAAACAATATTATTCCAGTGTGGAAACAAGGAACTGTAGATGCTGATTCTCTTCTGCTTTCTCTCCCGTTTTCTTCCCTCTCACTCCCCCGCTCCCCACCCCCATCCTCCCTCTGCAATTCTGTCCCTCTCTCCAACTTCTGGTCCCCTCCCCCCTCTTTCCCTCTCTCCCTCCCCCTCCCCTCCTTCGACCCTCACCACCCTGTCACTCTCCTCGTCCCTCTCCCCAAAACTCCTAAATCTCTCCTCTATTTCTTCCCCACCCTCTCCATCCCCCCTCCTCCTCCCCCTCTCACTCTCTCCATCTCCCCATTCCTCTTCCCCATCTCCTGTCTTTCTCCCTTTCTCCCCCACTATTCCCCTCCCTCTCTTCACCCCCTCCCCCTATTCCACTCCTCTTCCCCTCTTCCCTTCTTTCCCTCCCGCTCCCCCCTCTCCTCCATCTCCCACTCTCCTCCATCTCCCTCTCACTCTTTCCCACGTTCTCTCCCCCTCTCTCTCCCTTTAACAGCCTTATAACAATTATGTGAAGACCTCTAAAGACCTACCACAAACTGACAGGAAACAAAATAACGATAACTCGTTGAACAACCACAATTTATTTCTCTCCTGTGTGCCCTTCAATGGCTGTTAACGAGAACATAAGAAAAAAGGAACAGCAATAATTGATATCCGTCCTCCTCAGATCAGACCACAAGAAAAAGGAGCAGAATCAGGCCAATCGGCCCATCATGTCTACTCCGCCATTCAATCAAGGTCGATCTATCTCCCCTTCCTAACCCCATTCGTCTGCCGTCTCCCCGTGAACCCTGATGCCCGTAGTAATCAGGAATCTGTCAATTCTGCATTTAAAATACCCATTGCCTTGGCTTCCACAGCTGTGTGTGGTAATGAATTCCAGATTCACTGTCCTCTGCCCAAATAAATTCCTCCTCATTTTCTTTCTAACGGTACGCCATTTTATTCTGAGGCAGTGTGCTGTGGTCCTAGACTCTCCCACTCAGTTTACTTTAGTTTACTTACCTTTACTTCACTTTAGTTTAGTTTACTTCATTTCACTTTAGTTTAGAATTGCAGCATGGAAAGAGGCTCTTCTACACACCAAGTCCGTGTCGACCAGTGATCACCCGACACTAGCACTATCCTACACATTAGGCACAATTTACAGAAGCCACTTAACCTACAAACCCACACATCTTTGAGATATGCGAGGAAACTGTAGGACACAGAAAAACCCACGCGGTCACAGGAAGAATGTACAAAATCCGTACGGATAACACTTCAGGTCCAGATCACACCCTGGTCTCTGGTGCTGTGAGGCAGCAACTTTACCGCTGTGCCACTGTGCCGCCCCAATCTCCACTCTAAAGGTTTGTCCTTCTTATTCTGAGGCTGTGCCTGCTGGTCCTAGACTCTCCCATTAGTGGAGACGTCCTCTCCACATCCGCTCTATCCAGGCATTTCAAAATTCAGCAAATTTCAATGAAGTCCCCTCATCCTTCCAAACGCCATTGAGTACAGGCCCCGTCAAAGGCTACCTGGCCTATCTATTCCCCTCACGATCTCATACACTTCATGTGATCTTACACACCACCTTGGGGGATGAGGGTGGGAAGGCGGGAGAGAGGGAAGGCATGGGGGTAAAGAGAGGCGGCAGAGAGAGGGGAGAGGGAGCGAGAGGAGTGAGCAAGGGGTGAGAGAGAGGGGGAGAGAGAGGGGGGAGTAGGGGAGAGAGGCGGGAGCGAGAGGTGGAAAGAAATGGGGAGAGAGAGGGGGTGAGAGAGGGGGAAGGGGGAGAGAGGGAGGTCGAAATGAGAGTGAGGGAGAAGTGGGGGGAGTGGGGGGGGATGGGGAGTGGGGAGAGAGAGGTGGGAGGGAGAAGATGGGGAGGGGAGAGAGAGTTGGGGAGGGGGAGAGAGAGAGAGATAGAGGGGGGAGAGAGAGGTTTGGACAGGGGAGGGAGGAGAGTGGGGAGAGAGGGGGGGAGGAGAAGTGGGGGGAGGGGTGGGGGGGGGGAGAGAGTGGGAGGAGGGGGATGGGGGGGGAGAGAGAGTGAGGGAGAGAGAGAGAGGGGTGAGAGAAGGGGGAGGGAGGGGGGAGAGTGGGGGGGAGAGGGGAGAGGGGAGGAGAGAGTGAGGGGGGGGGAGAGAGAGGGGGGGGGGAGAGAGAGGGAAGAGAGGGAGAGAGAGGAGGGGGGAGTGGGAGAGAGAGAGGTGACCGTGAGGGGGGGATGAGAGAGGGGGAGGAGAGAGCGGGAGAGCGAGAGAGAGTGGGAGAGAGGGGGAGAGGAGAGAGAGATGAGGGGGGGAGAGTGGGGGAGGAGAGGGGGGAGGGAGGGGGAGAGAGAGAGTAGAGGAGGGGGAGAGATTGATAGGGAGGAGAGAGAGTGGGGGAGAGAGAGGGGAGAGGGGGGAGAGGGGAGGGGGAGAGGAGAGAGGGGGGGAGAGATAGGGAAGGGAGAGGGGGTGATAGAGGGGGGAGAGAGGGGGATAGATAGGGGTAGAGAAATAGGGGATTGAGGGGGGGAGAGGGGGAGAAGAGAGGGGAGTAGAAGAGAGGGGGGCTAGAGAGGGCAGATATTGATGGGAGAGAGGGGGAGTGGGAGAGGGGGAGAGAGAGGGGGAATAGATCGGGGGAGAGAGGGGAGAGGGGGGGAGAGAGAGGGGAGAGAGATGGGGAGAGAGATGGGGATAGATGAGAGAGTGGGGAGAGGGAGAGAGTGAGAGAGGTGGGTAGATAGGGGTGCAGAGAGAGGGGGAGAGAGAGGAGGGGTAAGAGGGGGAGGGATATGGGGAGGGGGGAAGGGGGCAGAGAGGGCAGGGGGTGAGAGAGAGGGGGGAGAGAGGGGGGAGAGAATGTGGAGAGAGAGAAGAGAGGGTGGATAAGAAAATTGCGCAGCTGGCTGCGAGGAGACGAGCCATTGTGGCGTCATCAGCTCGTTAGTTTCAGCTCGTTAACTTCAAAAAAGATCTCAAATTGGTGAAAAACTTGATGAGATAACAGAATAAATCAAAATTTCAGATGAGGCGATTTTCGAGATCCATGAGGTAAATCTCTCCCGGAATATGTAAACATTTCACCGTTAGTGCGTCGGGTTTTCATGGATATGTGAATCACAGAAAAATACAATCAAACACATAAGCAAACACACAAGCAAACACAAAAGTATATAAACATCCAAGATCAGACTTTATACTAAAACTAGACCAAGGGGGACCCGTTAGGTCACGTCCCCTCAATGCATGGTTGCGGGGGGAGGCTGTGGCGTCACAGACACACTAACCACCCCCCACACTCACGACGGGGTGGGGGGGGTGAGAGTGGGAGGAAGCGGTGGGGGGGGAGAGCGGGGGAGTGGGGGAAAGGGTGGGGAAAGGGAGGGGGGGGGTTAAGTTGGGGGAGGGGAGGAAGGGGGCAGAGGGCGGGCGGGTTAGAGAGAAGAGGGGGAGAGAGGGGGGAGGGGAGAGAGGAAGGGAGAGTGGGGGGAGTGGGGGAGTAGGGGGGAAGGGATGGGGAGGTGGAGGAGAGAGGAGGAAGGGAAAGCGGTGGGGTGCAGGGGGAGCAGAGCTGGAGGGAAGAGGGGGTAGTGGAGGGTAGAAGAGGGGGCGGGGAGGTGGGGAGAGGGGTAAGGGAGGGGGGGTCGCGGTGGAGGGGGATGTGGAGGGAACGCGGGGGACAGGGGTGGGGAGCGACAGAGGGTGGTGGGGCAGGAGGAGAGAGAGGGAGGAGGGGGAGAGACCAGGAGGGGGGAAGAGAGAGGAGGGGGAGGGGGGGGAGGGGGGCTGGAGGGCGGGAGGGTAGGGGAGAGGAGAGGAGGAGAGTACAGGGGAGAGTGGAGGGGAGAGAGCAGGAGAGAGAGCGAGGAATAGTGGAGGAGGGGGGAGAGAGGAGGGGGAGAGAGGAGGGGAGAGAGGAGGGGAGAGAGAGGAGGGGGGGAGAGAGGAGGAGGGGGAGAGAGGAGGGGGAGAGAGAGGGGGGGAGAGAGGAGGGGAGAGGGAGGGGGAGAGAGGAGGGGGGAGAGGGGGGAGAGAGGGGGGAGAGAGGAGGGGTGAGAGAATGGTGGTGAGAGGAGGGGGCGAGAGGAGGGGGAGAGAGAGGAGGAGGGGAGAGAGGGGGGGGGAGATGAGGGGTTTGAGTGGAGGTGAAAGGATGTAAAAGGAGGGAGGTGGGGGAGAGGTGAGGTGGTGGAGGAGGAGGGAGGGGGTGATGGGGTGGAGCCGCCAGAGGGGGGAGGGGGAGGGAGAGAGAAGAGGAGGTAAAGACGGGGAGAGTGGGAGAGGGATGAGGGGGGAAAGAAGGGGGCAGAGCGGGGAGCAGTGGGGGGGAGCAGTGGAGGGGAGGGTTGGAAGGGTAGAGGGGAAGGAGGTCGTGTGTAGAGGTGCAGAGGTTGAGACGGGAGAGAGGAGGGGTTAGAGAGGAGGGGAGGAGAGAGGGGAGAGGAGAGGGAGGAGAGAAGAGCTGTGGGAGGGAAGGGGAGGAGGCGGGGGAGAGCAAGAGGTGGGAGAGGAGGAGGGGAGAAGTGGAAGGGGGGAGAGGAGGAGGGGAGCTGGGCGAGCGAGCGGGCTGCGAAAATCGGAGAGAGCCCGGTGAGAGAGAGAGATCGAGCTGTAGTACAGGACCCGACTCCAGTGCAAAGCTCTCCACGGCTCTCGGGAGTTGTCGGGAAAGCCGTGCTCTCGGAGTCTCTCGGGAAACCAGAGTCGAGGCGCGAGCGGACTGCGTGTCATTCTCTGTTCGGCTGCGGACGGTCGGCCGAGTGCTTGTCGACTGTGACTCGGGAGGCGACAAAATGACGTGGAGTTTGTACGTTCTCCCTGTGACCTGAGTGGGTTTACTCCGGGAAGTTCCGGTCTCCTCCCACACTTCAAAGACATACAGGTCTGTAGGCTAATTGGCATGCTCTAAATATAAATTGTCACTCGTGTGTGTAAGGTTACAACGCTTGCAACGCTGGAGACCCGGGTTCGATCATGAACTCGGGTGCAGCCTGTACGGCGTTTGTACGTCCCCACCGTCACCGCGTGGGTTTCTCGCCGAGATCTTGCTACTCTTGGGAAGTCAGTTCCCACATTCCAAAGAAAGAGGAAAATGGAAAACCACCAAACACTATTGAAATCAGAAGGTGACAAAGACACTGATGACGTTCTCTCCACTGTAGATGGGCCAACATGTGCATGGGTCTGCTTGACAATCAATCAGAGCAGGGTAATCAAAGTCTGTGTTTATTGAGATGAACCAAGCAAGGCATGGAGCTGAGGCAGACCCAGGAGGAAAGTAGGAGATAAATTAGACAATGGACAAATTAAAAATGGACAAACCATATCAGTGTTAACAGACCCCCATCTGTCTGAATGATCAATTGTGTATTCAGGATTCCTGGATTCAGAAAATAATTTTAGAAAGGAAAATTAAATAAAACTGAAAATTGTAAATGGAATTGCGGTGGAGTAAATGACCATTGCATCATCAAAGGATATTTGTGCGACAGTGAGAGTAGGAATGGAGCGAGGTGGAGGATAAATGCGTGGCTAAAGGACTGGTGCAGAGGGCAGAGATTCAAGTTTCTGGATCATTGGGACCTCTTTTGGGGAAGGTGTGACCTGTACAAAAAGGACGGGTTGCACTTGAACCCGAGGGGAACCAATATCCTGGCGGGGAGATTTGCAAAGGCTACTGGGGACACTTTAAACTAGATCGGTTGGGGGGGAGGGACTCAAATAGAGAAGGCAAGTAGTCCGTTTGTGAGGCAGGAGGCAGAGAAGAGAAGCATTCAGACGCAACACGTAGGGGGGGAAGAAGAAAAAAATAATAAACAGAATAAGAAGTGGAGGGTCTTTTAAATGAGTGAGCAGAGAGTCAGAGGGGTGTAAAATGAGGATAGGAGCTATAGGTAGCAAGGTGAAAAGTGGCAGGCAGGCAAATCCAGGGCAAAAATCAAAAAGGGCCACCTTTCAACATAATTATGAAAGGGGCAAGAGCATTGTAAAAACAAGCCTGAAGGCTTTGTGTCTCAATGCGAGGAGCATTCGTAATAAGGTGGATGAGTTGAATGTGCAGATAGCTATTAATAATTATGATATAGTTGGGATCACGGAGACATGGTTCCAGGGTGACCAAGGTTGGGAGCTGAACATCCAGGGATATACAATATTCAGGAGGGATAGACAGAGAGGAAAAGGAGGTGGGTCAGCGTTGCTGGTTAGAGAGGAGATTAACGCAATAGAAAGGAAGGACATTAGCTTGGAGGATGTGGAATCGATATTGGTGGAGCTGCGAAACACTAAGGGGAAGAAAACGCTAGTGGGTGTTGTGTACAGGCCACCTAACAGTAGTAGTGGAGTTGGGGATGGCATCAAACAGGAAATTAGAAATGCGTGCAACGAAGGTAAAACCGTTATAATGGGTGACTTCAATTCTACATCACAGATTGGTGAATCAAATTGGGGGTGCTGAGGAAGAGGATTTCTTGGAATGTATGTGGGATAGTTTTCTAACCCAACATGTAGAGGAACCAACGAGAGAGCAGGCTCTTCTAGACTGGGTATTGAGTAATGAGGAAGGGTTAGTTAGCAGCTTTGCTGTACGTGGCCCCTTGGGCAAGAGTGACCATAATATGGTTGAGTTCTTCATTAGGATGGAGAGTGACATTATTAATTCAGAAACACGGGTACTGAACTTAAAGAAAGGCAACTTAGAGGGTATGAGACGTGAATTGGCCAAGATGGACTGGCAATTGATTCTTGAAGGGTTGACGGTGGATATGCAATGGAAGGCATTTAAAGCTACAACAATTGTTCATCCCAGTATGGCAAAAGAATAAATCAGCGAAGATAGCACATCCATGGATAACAAGGGAAATCAGGGATAGTATCAAAGCAAAAGAAGAAGCGTACAAATTAGCCAGAAAAAGCAGCCTACCAGAGGACTGGGAGAAATTCAGAGACCAACAGAGGAGGACAAAGGGCTTAATTAGGAAAGGGAAAATGGATTATGAAAGAAAATTAGCAGGAAACATCAAAACTGACAAAAATTGTGAAGCGAAAAAGATTAGTTAAAACAAATGTAGGTCCCTTGCAGTCAGAAACAAGTGAATTGATCATGGGGAACAAGGACATGGCAGACCAATTGAATAACTACTTTGGTTCTGTCTTCTCTAAGGAAGACATAAATAATTTGCCGGAAATAGCAGGGGATCGCAGGTCAAATGAGATGGAGGAACTGAGTGAAATCCAGGTTAGCCGGAAAGTGGTGTTAGGTAAATTGAATGGATTAAAGGCCGATAAATCCCCAGGGCCAGATAGGCTGCATCCCAGGGTACTTAAGGAAGTAGCCCCAGAAATAGCGGATGCCTTAGTGATAATTTTTCAAAACTCTTTAGATTCTGGAGTAGTTCCTGAGGATTGGACGGTAGATAATGTGACCCCGCTTTTTAAAAAGGGAGGGAGAGAGAAAACGGGGAATTACAGACCAGTTAGTCTAACATCGGTAGTGGGGAGACTGCTAGAGTCAGTTATTAGAGATGGGATAGCAGCGCATTTGGAAAGTGGTGAAATCATTGGATAAAGTCAGCATGGTAATTTCAGCATTTACGAAAGGTAAATCATGTCTGACGAACATTATTGAATTTTTTGAGGATATAACTAGTAAAGTGGATAAGGGAGAACCAGTTTATGTGTTATATCTGGACTTTCAGAAGGCTTTCAACAAAGTCCCACACAAGAGATTAGTATACAAACTTAAAGCACACGGTATTGGCGGTTCAGTATTGATGTGGATAGAGAACTGGCTGGCAGACAGGAAGCAAAGAGTAAGAGTGAAGGGATCCTTTTCAGGATGGCAGGCAGTTACTAGTGGGATGCCGCAAGGTTCAGTGCTGGGACCCCAGCTATTTACAATATATATTAATGATTTGGACGGGGGAATTAAATGCAACAGCTCGAAGTTTGCGGATGACACGAAGCTGGGGGGCAGTGTTAGCTGTGAGGAGGATGCTAGGAGGCTGCAAGATGACTTGGATAGACTGGGTGAGTGAGAAAATGCATGGCAGATGCAGTATAATGTGGATAAATGTGAGGTTATCCACTTCGGTGGCAAAAACAGGAAAGTAGACTATTATTTGAATTGTGACCGATTAGGAAAAGGGGAGATGCAACGAGACCTGCGTGTCATGGTACACCAGACATTTAAAGTAGGCATGAAGGCGCAGCAGGCTGTGAAGAAAGCAAATGGCTATGTTGGCATTCATAGCAAAAATATTTGAGTACAAGAGCAGGGAGGTTCTACTGCAGTTGTACAGGGTCTTGGTGAGGGCACACTTGGAGTATTGCGTACAGTTTTGGTCTCCTAATCTGAGGAAAGACATTCTTGCCATAGAGGGAGTACAGAGAAGATTCACCAGACTGATTCCTGGGATGGCAGGACTTCCATATGAAGAAAGACTGGATAGACTCGGCTTGTACTCACTGGAATTTAGAAGATTGAGGGGGGATCTTATAGAGACTTACACAATTCATAAGGGGTTGGACAGGCTAGATGCAGAAAGATTGTTCCCGATGTTGGGGAAGTCTAGGACAAGGGGTCACAGTTTAAGGATAACAGGGAAGTCTTTTAGGGCCGAGATGAGAAAATCTTTTTTCACACAGAGTGGTGAATCAGTGGAATTCTCTGCCACAGAAGGTAGTTGAGGCCAGTTCGTTGGCCATATTTAAGAGGGATTTGGATGTGGCCCTTGTGGGTGAAGGGATCAGGAGGTATGGAGAGAAGGCAGGTACAGGATACTGAGTTGGATGATCAGCCATGATTATATTGAATGGTGGTGCAGGTTCGAAGGGCCGAATGGCCTGCTCCTGCACCTAATTTCTATGTTTCTATGTTTCTATGATATCTGACCGCAGAATAATTGAACAGTATGTCAAAACTGTGTTCATTATGGCGTCTGTACGATATTTTATCAAAAGAACAGGGGTGTGGGTGGGTGGCATGATGACGGGCAGATGCACAGATTGTTTGTCTCCCCTGGTGCGTTGGGTGCCAATGGTGAAGTGTGCCTCACATGCACTGCACCTGTTAAACCTGTCAAATCTTCTGCCCCGGGCTATTGAAATTACCTGACTGATGGCAAAGTCTAACTCCGTGAACCAGAGATGAAAACAATTGCAGTGGAGCAAACGACCTTAAGAGTGCAAAAGAGCAGAGATACCATCTCTGCTCATACCTCAATTCAATATTGGGCAGTGTGCCGTGGCTGGACTACTTACGTTGAGGGACAGCCGACAACAGGTACGCCACTGCATGAGGAGAGCCCACATGCAGACAAATTCAGTAAATGTCATGTTCAGTTGAAATCCTGCTGACTTTGTTTGATTTAACTTTAAGTGTGGATTTATATTTTCATTTTAGTGTAAATAATTTCATTGCATCTGTCTGTTCTTGAAGCAGTGGTTATCGTGCATCTGCTTGTCTGATTAACGTAGGTAGATCTCAAAACATAGCCATTGAGTGCTTTGCATTGTCTGTTTTATTGCCACAATTTAGGCTTGTGCTCCATTTCTCAGCTGAATGAGAGGAAATACTGGAAATATATAGTTTTGTGTTTTATTCGTTAATTAACATGTATGAGAAGCCCTTTTTCAAACCACTGTATTGTTTGCTATGGTGCTCCTTTTCTCAAGATGTGCAAAAATGCGCTTTGTTTATTGAACAAGATGAATAAAGACATCGTTTCACATTCACTGTGCTGTTGCTCTTATTTTCTGATCTACTGAGAGGTTTGATTCTCACATCAAACATGACTTGATGTGAGAATCAAGATGTGAATAGATTGTATCACCCCTATTTTGTGTTTTGTGATGAAAGGAATATTACATTCAAGTCATGAGACTTTGGAATGATATTAAAATGAAAACTTGCAGATATGAATTTGATTTTGATAACAAATAACTCTTTTTTTGTGCACAGAAGTAAGCACACAGTGAAAATCAAACGGATTCGTAAAAAGCTTTTCAACACTATAAGCCATTAGAAAATGTGGGAGTGTCCAAAAAAAACGAAAACGTGCTCAACAGGCCAAAACACAACATAAACATATGGATTGTACCCACGAGTTAATACGGTATACTCCCGAGTCACTACGGGAAACTCACGGGCTACTACGGTATTACAACGAGTTTAAAAGTTTCAAATGTTTCCTTCAAGAGTAAATTTGACTCGTGGAAATCTTTCAACATGTTGAAAGATTTTCACGAGTTAACACGTTTCCCGAGTACCTGCCGTTAGTGTCACATCGCTAAGTTACGTCCACGAGCTCCGACGTTCCCTCTACGTTAATTCTACGTGATTACCACGAGTTTGATTTGTGTTTGACTCGGGATCACTCGTGGGTGGACTCACACCCTAGGACAGGAGTTTCACTCAGCCACAGATAGCCAGCATCTTGACACATGCTCTGTGACGGTGAAGAACAATGTCCCCATGTGGTCCTGGACATGTTTGCTGCTGTAAATAAAATGAAGGGTCTGTCCCACTTAGGCGATTTATTTCGGCGACTGCCGGCGACTGTCAAAGTCGTAGATGGTCGCCGAAAAACTAGCGATTGAACCCTCCGACGACATTGTCTACCACGCAGTCGACGTCAAGCTACGGCAAACTACCGACAATCGGTGACCCATTAGGACGTCCATCTACGACCACACCTAAGATAACCTACGACCACAACGGGCGACAACATACGACAAGCGAAGTCAACCTACGTCCATCTTCGAAAAGCGATGACAAGCAACGAAAGCTAACTGAGGACAATTCAGTCACCGGTACCTGTAGCCGGTTGACGTTGTTTGACGTAGGTAGTAGCCAATGGAATTCACGAAACTCAGCACCCGGCGACAACCAATGTCACCTGGCGACAACCTGCTTCATCCTGGCAACAACCTACGAGAGCACCTGCGACAGAAGACAAGCTACATCAAGCTACGAAAAGCCCAAGACGACGAAAAGTGTTGAACATTTCAAAATCCAGCGACGACTACAAAAACGCCACGACTCGTTAGGCGACTTGAGGAGACTACTCACGGCAATAAAGCCGTCACCCCGCGACCATGTGGCAACAGCCTACAGGCTTTGTAGTCGACGAAAAAAATCACCTGTGGGACAAGGGGTTAAAGCACCTGTGTTCACCGTGTTATTGTGAATGTCGGAGTAATCACTGCTGAATCCGGCTCTCTCTCAACACCACACACCCTATCTACTCGTGCTGCCTCCTTCAGTGAGCTGTGAACCTGGCCTCCTTGATCCTGCTGCACATCAATGCTGTCAATGAAGAAGGGTCTCGACCCGAGACGTCACGCATTCCTTATTGGTCTAATATGAACATGGAACATTCAAGTAACACCTGCATTCCCTCTCACTCCATCCCTCCCTCCCCCACCAAAGTCACACCAGCGCTAGCACACAGCCAACATTGCTTCCTTTGTCATCTTTATTTTTTTGCATATCTTTCATTCATTTGTTCTATATCTCTCTATATCACCATCTATATATCTATTTTCCCTTTCTCCTGTCTCTCAGTCTGTGGAAGGGTTTCGACCCCAAACGTCACCCATTTCTTCTCGTCAGAGATGCTGCCTGTCCCGCTGAGCTATTCGAGCGTTTTGTGTCAATCTTCTGTTTAAACCGGCATCTGGACTTCCGGTGGCGCTATGGAGGGCTAGAGGATAACACCAGCCAGCTCCGCGAAAAAAACGGGAAAAAACGGGGGATTAACGGACCTACCTGCTGCCTGCTGCCTGCCGTTTCTGCACCGATTGTTGTGAGTGACATCATCAGGCGCGCGACTAGTTATGTCTACAACACGCAGCCCTACCGAAAAACCGAAAAGTCGACCAACCAGGCAGAAACCGGCAGAAGGCCCAACTGAAGCCTCGGACTCAAGTAGGGCCTCATCCCAAGAAGATGTATCGAAAAGAACAGGGAAAAAAAACTGAAGGTGAAGAATTGAAAACTTTTATTTCACGTGAGATTGCTGGTTTAAGGGAAGAAATAAACCAGATGAACAATCAGATGAACCAGATGAACAATCAAATGAAAGAATTTCAACAGGAAACAAATTCAAATATTAATATCAAGACCAAGAAATTATCGGAGGAACTGAAGAAAGAAATTACAGAAATGACTAGCGAAATGACAAAGGAGATGGACAATAAAATTGAAAAGGTCAAAAAAGACTTTGAAAATAGGATGAATCCTATGGAGAAGATACTGGAACAACAGACGGCTGGTATAAAAAACCTTGAAGAATTAGCTGATACAAGTGCTTTGACTACAGCAAAGTTGCTTACAGAAAATGAACGTCTAACGAACTTGCTGACTAAAATAACTGAGAAATGTACTGAGCTAGAAGGACGCCAGAGAAGACAAAATCTAAGAATTGCAGATATTCCCGAAGGACGAGAGAAAGATGAAGATCCTCGAGAATTTACTGCGAACTTACTGCAACGTGTTCTATCTCTGGAACAAAAGCCTTTATTAGCCCGTGCTCACAGAGTCAGGAGACGTCAGACAAGAACAAACGCCCCTCCAAGACAAATGATTATAAAGCTACAATACGACTTTGTCCTGGACGAGATTATGCGAAAAGCCTCGAGAAACAGAAACCTGGAATTCGAAGGACAAAGGATCAGCATCTACCGAGATTATCCAGCAGAAGTTTCCAGGAAACGGAAAGCATTTAACGAAGCTAAAAGTCTTATGAGGGGTGTGGAAAATTTGAGATATGGCTTGAATTATCCAGCTACTTTAAGAGTTACTTTTAACAACAAGGAACATTTTTTTACCAGCCCAACAGTAGCATTGGACTTCAACCGGCAGATTAAGACCTGAGAAACATCTACTATTGAATATTCTGACTTTCACGATCTTTTATGGACTTTACAAGAATCCTCAAGACTCTGTAAGACTGCAGAAGATAACGTTGGACTGGACGGATTGGACAATGTCGGATGGAAGCTGGAGAAAGAAGTGGACTGGAAGACCTCACGTGGATACTAACAATTAGTATAATCACACTACTAATATAAATAACTAACAAATATTAAAACCACAACGCGGTATTATTATCAGTATTATTCTTACTAATTAAGATTGCTCACTACTACTAATAACTAATGTTCATTTATGTTGGAATGAATAGAGTCAAATATAGGGATGGATTTCATTTGGAGATCTTTCTTTATAACAGCAATTTTCATTTGACCTCTTGTTTTATTTTTTGTTTTATGGGGTTTTTTATTTTTTTTTGTAGCTTTTTTATTTTTAATATTACTTAGATTTTAAAATTAGTTTCAGATATATGTATTTCTATATCTTTAATCATTATAATTTGAATAATTTTTTCTTTTTGCACCCTTTTAATTAATTTTTTTACCCTTTCTTTTTTTACCCTTAATGCTATACCCCCGGTAAAATATTATTATGGAATAATAATGCCAAAAACATGGGAGCTGGTTAAGTTAATAACATCAACGACGGAAGTCGGTAGATGGTTAGCCATGCTAGTATGGCTAGCACTAACTGCAACAACTCTAGATGTAGTTTTTTCTCTCTTTATGCACATTACTAACCTCTCAATCTATCCTTTGCTTTTTTTTAAATATAATCTATTGTGTTTTTCAGTTTGAATGGAGTTATACATTGGACGAATGGAGATATATTCGTGAGAGACATATAGGAGACTTAAAATTCATCTATTCGATGTTCGGGTGTAAGGTCGGGTCTGTCGGGCTGAACCATAGACTCTATCGTAGACCTCCATAAACAAAAGATGCAAGACTCAAAAATGAATACGGGGAATGAGGGATTAACGTTCTGCAGTTGGAATGTTAAAGGTATTAATGAACCGATAAAGAGAGGAAAAGTATTGACACATTTAAAGGCAACTAAAGCTGACGTAATTTTCATTCAAGAAACTCACTTAAAAAAAGACGCTGAATATAGGTTGAAAGCTAAATGGATAGATAAAATGTATCACTCTTCTTTCACGCATAAATCAAGAGGCATAGCAATATTACTTCGTAAAGGTACTTTATTTAAGCATACATCAACTATAACTGATAAAGATGGCAGATACATTATTGTGATAGGAGAATTAAACACACAAAAAATGATTCTTGTTAATATATATGGACCAAATTTTGATAGCCCATTGTTTTTTAAGAAAGTATTTAACAATATTCCGGAACTAACACAATACAATTTAATAATTGGAGGAGATTTTAATTGTACACTAGACCCCTATTTAGACAGATCTACAAGGCAAAGGAAAACTAAATCACATTCCAGTGACTTATTAAACGCATACATGCAAACGACTAACATTAAAGATGTTTGGAGAATAGAAAACCCTACTGGACGAGAATACTCCTTTTATTTGCCAGTACATAAAACCTACTCAAGAATAGACTATTTTTTGGTGGACGAAAAACTTATCTCACTTACTTATGAATCCAAATATCACAATATTATAATTTCAGATCATGCGCCATTAACATTTAAGATTAAAATAAATGGTAAAACAGAAAAATCAGGACAGTGGAGATTTAACCCACAAATTAAATAAAATAAAACTACTCAGGAATATATCACAGCACAAATTAAGATTTTATTCGAAATAAATGATCAACCGGAAATATCTTGTTCCTTATCATGGGAAACATTTAAAGCATATCTCCGGGGAATCATGATCTCCTCCCAAGCATTTTATAATAAAAAGAATCGTAAGGAACAACAAGATTTGGAAAGGGAGATTAAACAATTAGATATACAGAATGCAACGAATCCAGCTATAATATTACACAATAAAATTGCAGCATTGAAATATAAATTAAATAAAATATATACAGATCAAGTTGTAAACATTTATCAACATACTAAACAATTACAGTTTGAATTCGGAGATAAACCCCAAAAATTATTGGCTCGCCAATTAAGGAAAGTGGAAGCCGAAAAAATAATCCATAGGATTAAATCACATAACGGCGAATTGCTAATACAACCTAAAGATATTAATGAAAGATTTATGCAATATTATAAATACACTGCTAAAACAACAGAAAATAAAACAGAAATAGAAGCATTTCTAAAAAAATGTAACCTGAAAGGGTTGGATTTACAAAATAGAGAATTATTAAATGCTGATATCTCAACAAAAGAAATCCAAGAATCTATTAGATCATTAAAAAATGGTAAAATACCGGGACCAGATGGTATTGGTTCGGAATTTTATAAAATATTTTATGATCATTATATGAACAGATATATACACAACAGAAATTACCAGAAACGCTGAATGAATCTATTATAACACTTATACCTAAAATAAATAAAGACTTGGATGAACCAGGATCATTTAGAGCAATAGCTTTTTTAAATACTGATCAAAAGATATTAACAAAAATATTAGCACAAAGGCTAAGTACAGTTGTTAACAAATTAATTCATCCCGATCAAACAGGATTTATACCAAAACGATATTCCTCATATAATCTAAGACAGTTATTTAATATTATATATTCGAAAAGAAGTATTAAAAAAGACCTAGTAGTCATTTCGCTCGATGCAGAGAAAGCCTTTGATCAAGTGGAATGGCCTTATCTATTTTCGGTTATGGAAGCTTTCAAATTGGGAGAGAAGTTTATCACTTGGATTAAATTGTTGTATACAAATCCGACAGCTAGAATAACAACAAACCGAATGTTATCAACTAAATTCAATTTATCTCGAGGTTGTAGACAAGGTTGCCCTTTATCCCCTCTATTGTTTGCTCTTGTAATAGAACCCCTTGCCCAGAGGGTGAGATTACATCCGGAAATATATGGATATGATACTAGAGAAACTAAAAATAAAATCTCCTTATATGCAGATGATGTATTACTTTATATCACAAAACCAGAAACTAGTATCCGAAACTTGTTAAAATTAATAACTGAATTTGGATCTCTCTCAGGATATAGTATCAATTGGAATAAAAGTGAACTTATGCCAATAACGGTGAATAATTTACATATATTACAACCATTCCCTTTTAAGATAACCATATAATATAACACCATATAACAATTACAGCACGGAAACAGGCCCTCTCGGCCCTTCCAGTCCTTGCCGACCATTTGTTTTCCCCTAGTCCCATCTACCTGCACTCAGACCATACCCCTCCATTCCCTTCACGTCCATATACCTATCCACTTTACTCTTAAATGTTAAAATCGATCCTGCCTCCACCACTTCTGCTGGAAGCTGATTCCACACAGCCACCACCCTCTGAGTAAAGAAGTTCCCCCTCACGTTACCCCGAAACCTCTGTCCCTTAATTCTCATGTCATGCCCTCTTGTTTGAAACTTCCCTACCCTCAATGGGAAAAACGTATCCACGTCAACTCTGTCTATCCCTTTCATCATTTTAAAGACCTCAATCAAGTCCCCCCTTAACCTTCTGCGCTCCAAAGAATAAAGACCTAACTTGTTCAACCTTTCTCTGTAACATAGTTGCTGGAACCCTGGCAACATTCTAGTAAATCTCCTCTGTACTCTCTCTATTTTGTTGACATCCTTCCTATAACTAGGCGACCAAAATTGTACACCATACTCCAGAATTGGTCTTACCAATGCCTTGTACAATTTTAACATTACTTCCCTACTCCTATATTCAATGCTCTGATTTATAAAGGCCAGCACACCAAAGGCTTTCTTTACCACCCTATCTACATGCGATTCCACCTTCAGGGAACTATGCACAGTTATTCCTAGATCCCTCTGTTCCACAGCATTCCTCAAATGAACAATAACAAATGAAAAAATCCTCAAATAACAAATGAAAAAATTAAATATCTTGGAATTTTCGTAACAAAAAGATTCGATTCTTTATTTAAATCTAACTTCCCACCATTATTGAATAAATTAAATAAGAATATTTTATATTGGAAAAGCTTACCTATCTCAATGTTAATACAAGTAAAACTAATACAATAAAAATGATCTTTCTTCCACAATTATTATATCTCTTCCAATTAATTCCGATATATCTCCCTAAAAATTTCTTTAAAAAGGTAGACTCCTAATCACTAACTTCATTTGGGATTATAAGAGTAATAGAATAAATAAAAAACATTTATGCAAATCTAAAATAAACGGAGGATTAGCATTACCAAATTTTATGTTTTATTACTGGACAGTCAACATTAAAAATATGAATTTTTGGCTAGAAGAAACAGATAACCAACCAACTTGGTTAAATATGGAAAAAGAAGATTGTTCTCCCTTTGAAATTAGTTCTATAATATTTGCTAATATTAATTTAGCTAAGAAAATTTATAGTGAAAACCCGATTATAGAAAATGGAATCCGCATTTGGAAACAAATAAAGAAAACATTAAAACTAAAATCTATACCATTATCTCTTACCATTGTAAATAATGTTACGTTTAAACCTTCAATGATGGATAAAGCTTTTTTACAATGGAAAAATAAGAGAATTACTAAGATGGGTGATCTTTATAAGGAAAACTCTTTCCTTTCATTTCAAGAGTTACAACAAACTTATGGGCTACACACTAAAGATTATTTTAGATATTTACAAATCAGAAACTATGTTACAGCAAATACACAAGAACTTAGAAATAGAAAGATAGAAATTTTAGATGAATGCTTAAATAAACATCCAAATACAGAAAAAATGATTTCATATATATACAATATCTTATTGGAAAGTGATGTCCCATCAACAGAAATATATAGACAGTCTTGGGAAAATGAACTAGGCCAAATTATAAGACCAGAACTATGGGATGAAAGTTTACAACATACACATCATTGTTCGTTAAATGCTAAACACTCTCTTATACAGTTTAAAATACCACATAGACTACATTCTTCAAAATCTAAATTACATAACATCTTTCCAAAAGTATCTCCCATAAGTGATAAATGTCAACATTTAGAAGCAAATCTGTCACATTCATTTGCAAACTGTATAAAAATTACAAAATTCTGGATAGAAATATTTAGGATAATTTCGAATGTTGTCAATATAATTTTGACTCCTGATCCAAAGTTAATAATACTAGGAATACTGGAAACAGACCAATTAGTAACAAAGAATCAAATAATTTTTATTGATTATGGTTTAATAATTGGGAAAAAATTAATATTAAAATTTTGGAAAGGCCCTACATCCCCAACAATCAAAATGTGGAATACAGAAATGTCGGAGACACTTCATCTGGAGAGATTGAGGCTTGTCCTAATGGACAGGTTAGATCTCTTCAGAGAGATTTGGTCTCCATATATTAATTATTTACAGGGTCATAGTGGCTCGGTACGAGGGCTTGACTGAGGCCTGAATATTAGAATGGATGAAGAAATATATATAATAAATCATGCCTATATCTCTGAGGACGGATTAATGACTAACACTCCATTCACTATCATATTTCTTATACTCTCTTTCACTATCTTTTCCTACTTTAATAAAAAAAATTAGAAAAATGTATAGAAACATATAATCTTAAATTTTAATATTAATAAGAATATAAATATTATTAATATCATGAAGGTATTATCAGTATCATGTATTTTCAATTATGTAAAACATATTTTAACATTTTAAATTTTAACATTAATGATTATACAAATATTATTAACAGTATGAATATATCATTAATATCATGTATTTTCAATTATGTAAAATAATGTATTTTTTATTAATATGTTTCTATAATAAAAATACTCAACAAAAAATAAATAAATAAACCGGCATCTGCAGTTCTTTCCTACACTGTTAATGCTTTAGTTTAGTTCTGAGATACAGCGCGGAAATAGGCCCACCGAGTCCGCACCGACCAACGATCCCCACACATTATCACAATCCAACACGAGTTTTATACATTTATGCCAAGCCAATTAATGTATATAATGTAGATAAATGAGCTGGACATCAATGTTGATTGGTGAGGTTTAGTTTCTAGATAGAGCGCAGAGACAGACCCTTCCGCCCACCGAATCTGCACCGAGGAAGGAACTGCAGTTGCTGATTTGCACCGAAGATAGACACAAAAGCTGGAGTAACTCAGCAAGGCAGGAAGCATCGCTGGAGAAAAGGAATGCATAGGTGACGTTTTGGGTTGAGCCCCTTCTTCAGACTGAGAGTCAGGGGATAGGAAAACGAGAGGTATGGGAATGTACAGAACAAAAATAGAGTCGGCAACCCAGTATGTAGGTTAGTCTAGCTAGCTGTCTAGCTATTCAGACTATATTCATCTGATTAGCTACCTAGCTATCCAGGAGGTAGCTCAGTCTAACTACCTATCTAGCTGTCCAGTATGTTGCTCAGTCCAGCTAGCTAACTACCTATCCAGTATGTCGCCATCTAGCTAGCTTAGTAATCCAGTATGTAGGTCAGTCCAGCCAGCCACCTGGCTACCCAATATGTAGCCAGCTAGCTACATGTTTTGTCTTTCTGCTAATTGTTTAGTACGTGGCTGAAGCAGTTCACTGTACCTCGGTACGTGTGACTATATGTTGTGCGGCCGAAATAATTATATGGGATCATTTATGTGGACTGTTGTAACAACAATACAGTTCTTGTAAAGCTTTAAATTGTTGTTGCTCGTTATTGTAATGTCCATTACAGGTACTCTCCCCTAAATACATGTACACATGCCTTCCCTAATTCACCATTCAAAGATGCCCTCCCCTAATTAATCATTTAAAGATGACCTCCCATAGCTCATCATTTAAAGGTGCCCTCCCCTAGTTCATCATTTAAAGGTGCCCTCCCCTAATTCACCATATAGAGATTTCCTCCCCTAATTAATCATTTAAAGGTGCCCTCCCCAAGTTCATCATTTAAAGGTGCCCTTCCGTAGTTCATCATTTAAAGGTGCCCTCCCCTTAATTCCCCTCCCTTTTAAGTACCTTCCACTAAACTACATATACAGGCACCCTCCCTTGAGTCCCCCCCCATTTTTAGGCACCCTCCACTATCCAATAGACCAGCTATGTAGTATCCAGTATGTAGCTCAGTTTAGCTAGCTACATAGTAATCTTTAGTATGTCTCAGTCTAGCTAGCTACCAAGTTATCCACTATGTATCCACCTAGCCAGCTACTTAGCTATCCAGCATGTAGCTCAGACACGCTAGCAACATAGCTATCCAGTGTGGTCAGTTAACTAGCTACCTAGTTATCCAGTATGTTGCTCAGTCTAGCTATCTTCCTAGCTATCCTGTATGTAGCCATCTAGCAACCTTCATAGCTATCCTGATTGTAGCCCAGTCAAGCTGGCAACCTAGCTATCCAATGTGTATTCATCGAGCTAGCGACCCAATTATCCAGTATGTTGCTCAGTCTAGCTATCTTCCTAGCTATCCGATATCTAGCTAGCTAGTCAGTATGTAGCCATCTAGCAAGCTACCTAGTGATCCTGTATGTAGCTCAATATAGCTACCTAGTGATCCTGTATGTAGCCTAGTGCAGCTAGCTACCTAGCTACCAGTATGTAGCTCAGTCTAGCTATCTTCCTAGCTATCCGATATGTAGCGTAATCTAGCTAGCTAGTCAGTATGTAGCCATCTAGCAAGCTACCTAGTGATCCTGTATGTAGCTCAATGTAGCTACCTAGTGATCCTCTATGTAGCCTAGTGCAGCTAGCTACCTAGCTACCAGTATGTAGCCATCTAGCTGGCTCGATTGTGATCATGTTTTATCTTTCTACTAACTGGTTAGCACGCAACTAAAGCTTTTCACTCTACCTCGGTACATTTGACAATAAGCTTAGGGTGTGAAGGGGAAAGAATTATATGGGATGATTTATGTGGATCGTTGCAACAACAGTCCAATTGTTGTTGTGAATCTTCGATTGTTGTTGTTGCTCGATATTGTAATGCTCCTTTACAGGTCTCTCCCCTGAATCTACATTTATATATTCCTTCCCTAATTCACCATTTAATGGTGCCCTCTCCTAAATTCCTCCCATTTATAGGCACCCTTCCCTATCCAGTATATGAGGCTAGCTATGTATCTCCCCCAACTCTCCCCCCTTCTCCACCCCTCTATCCTCCCCTCTCTCTCCCCCTCTACCCCTCTCTCCCTCTCTCTGCCCTCTCTCTAACCATCCCACTATCCCCTCTCTCTATCCCCTCTTTCTCCCTCTCTCCCCTTTCTTCCCACTCTCTCCTCCCTCACTCTCCTCCCCCTCTCGTTTCCCCGTTCATTCCCCCGTCTCTCCCCCTCTCCTCTCTCCCCTTTCTCCCCACCTCTCTCCTCCCTCCCTCTCTCCCCCTTCTCTTCTCCTCTCCCCCCCCCACCTCCATCCCCCTCTCTCCCTCTTCTCTCTGTCCCTCTTTCTGTCTCTGCCCCTCTCTATCTGTCTGCCCCACTCTCTCTGTCTCTGTCCCCTTTCTCTCTCTCTGCCCTGGAAGAGATCTATACCTCTCGTTGCCCGTAGAAGGCATCACGCCTGCTAAAGGACGCATTTCATCCTGCACATCACTATTTTGCCCTTCTGCCCCACAAGAAAGCTCTACAACAAACAGTTTCTACCCCAAGGCCATCACCACTCTAAATTCTGTACTGAACCTTTAGAATTCTGTAGTCGGCAGAGCAGTACTCTGCATATCGCCAACTTGAACAATTTAACATTTTAATCAAGCCAATTAAACAAGCAAATTAACCTACAAACCTGTCAGTCTTTGTAGTGTGGGAGGAAACAGAGGATCTTGGAGTAAACCCACGCAGATCACGGGGAGAACGTACAAACTCGATACAGACAGCACCCGTCGGCGGGATCGAACCCGGGACTCTGGTGCCGCATTTTGCTGCAAGGCAGCAAATCTACCGCTGTGCCACCGTGACTGCCCTGCCAATGAATACAACATACAAATATTGCTATTACATTATACATGAAATAATGCACATTCTGACTTGAAATTTTTCTTGCGTTTTTTTGTTGTTTCCATTGTTGTTACTATGTATCTGATACGTTGGAGCGGCGCTCGGGCAGTGCGCCTGAGATGTCGTTGTATGCATTTTCATTGACAATAAAGTGTATTATTATTATTATTATTATTATTATTATTATTATTATTATTATTATCACCACAATGTGATGCAATACACATCACGCCAGCAAGATGTAATATACATAACCCCAGCAAGATGTAATAAACTTCACCCCAGCAAGATGTAATACATATCAGCGACGTAATAAACATTATCCCAGCAAGATGTAACACACATGACCACAGCAAGATGGAATATACATTACCCCAGCAAGATGTAATAAACATCACCCCATCGATCAACAATGGTCCGCACACTAGGTACAATTTACAGAAGCCAATTAACCTACAAACCCGTACTTTTTTGGAGTGTGGGAGGAAACCGGAGCTTCAGAGATTACACGCTGCATCTCTGAAGCAACACTAACCTGGATCCTGAGGAACACCACTAGTCACCGGATATATAAGGTGGTGTATAAGGTCACAGGAAGTGTATGAGATCATGAGGGGAATAGATAGGCCAGGTTGCATTTGACGGCACCGGGCCTGAAATCAATGCCATTTAGAAGGATGAGGGGGCACCTCATTGAAACTTACTGAATTATGAAAGGCCTGGATAGAGTCGATGTGGAGAGGACGTTTCCACTAGTGGGAGAGTGTAGGACCAGCAGGCACACTCAGAATAAGAAGGACAAACCTTTAGAATGGAGATAGGGGCGGCACAGTGGTACAGTGGTAAAGTTGCTGCCTCACAGCACCAGAGACCCGGTTTTGATCTGGACCTGAAGTGCTATCTGTACGGATTTTGTACGTTCTCCCTGTGACCGCGTGGGTTTATCCGGGTCCTCCAGTTTCTTCCCACATCTCAAAGGTGTATGGGTTTGTAGGTTAAGTGGCTTCTGTAAATTGTGCCAAATATGTAGGATAGTGCTAGTGTCGGGTGATCACTGGTCGGCACGGACTTGGTGTGTAGAAGAACCTCTTTCCATGCTGCGATTCTGAACTAAAGTGAAATGAACTAAACTAAAATAAAGTGAAGTAAAGGTAAGTAAACTAAAGTAAACTGAGTGGGAGAGTCTAGGACCACAGCACACTGCCTCAGAATAAACGGACGTACCTTTAGAAATAAAATGAGGAGGAATGTCTTTAGGCAGAGGAAGGTGAATCTGGAATTCATTGCCACAGACAGCTGTGGAGGCCAAGGCAATGGATATTTGAAAAGAAGAATTGGCAGGTTCCTGATTAGTACGGGCGTCAGAGGTTATGGGAAGACGGCAGATGAATGCTGTTAGGAGGGCCGATGGATCAGCCATGATTGAATGGCGGAGTAGACACGATGGGCCAAATGGCCTAATTCTGCTCCTTTTTCCTGTGGTCTGATTTGAGGAGGAGGGAGATCAATTATTGCTGTTCCTTTGTTCTTATGTTCTCGTTGACAGC
The DNA here is from genome assembly GCA_035221665.1 of Okamejei kenojei. NCBI lineage: Eukaryota > Metazoa > Chordata > Chondrichthyes > Rajiformes > Rajidae > Okamejei > Okamejei kenojei. The sequence goes on along the minus strand of JAVHYY010000550.1, from coordinate 26,325 downwards.
CGTTGAAGGGCACACAGGAGAGAAATATATTGTGGTCGCTTAACGAGTTATCGTTGTTTTAGTTTCCTGTCGGTTTGTGGTCAGTCTTTAGAGGCCTTCACATAATTGTGGTACGGCTTTTAAAGGGAGAGGGAGGGGGAGAGAAAGTGGGAAAGAGAGTGAGAGGGAGATGGAAGAGAGGGGGAGATGGAGGAGAGGGGGGACAGAGGGAAGAGGGAGTGGAATAGGGGAGGGGGATGAAGAGAGAGAGAGGGGAATAGTGGGGGATAGAGGCAGATAGAAAGTGGAAGGGAGAGCGAGCGGGAGATGTAGGAGATGGGAAGATGGAGGAGAGGAAGAGTAAGAGGGGAAGAGGGAGTGGAATAGGGGGAGGGGGGTGAAGAGAGAGGGGAATAGTGGGGGATAGAGCAGATAGGAAGTGGAAGGGAAAGAGAGCGAGCGGGAGATGTAGGAGAGGGGAAGATGGAGGAGAGGGAGAGTTAGAGGGGAAGAGGGAGTGGAATAGGGGAAGGGGGTGAAGAGGGAGAGGGGAATAGTGGGGAGAAACAGAGAAAGACGGGATGGGGAAGAGGAGAGGGAGAGGGAGAGAGTGAGGGGGGAGGAGGGGAGGCTATGGAGAGGGTGTGGGGAGATAGAGGAGAGGTTTGGGGGTTTTGTGGCGAGAGGGACAAGGAGAGTGGCAGGGTTGTGAGTGTAGAAGGAGGGAAGGAGAGGGAGAGAGAGAGAGGCAAAGAAGGGGAGGGGGGTTAGACGAGTGGGAGAGAGGACAGAAATGCAGAGGGAGGATGGCAAGATAGAGCAGGTGGCGGAGAGGGGGAGAGAGACGGAAGAATGCGGGAGAGAAAGCAGATGAGAACCAGCATCTTCAGTTCCTTGTTTCCACACTGGAATAATATCATTTGATTTGCTTAGTTCTACTCACAAGAAGAAACGGTGAAATTAAGAGGTGTGCAAACAGCTACACACCCAAAATTATGGAAATCGAGGATTTTGCGAAGACTAGTGGGCCTGAGTTATAAGGAGAGGTTGAGAAGGCTGGAACTCTATTCCTTGGAACGCAGGAGGATGAGGGGTTATCTGATAGAGGTGTATAAAATCATAAGAGGAATAGGTCAGGTGAATGCACAGTCACTTGCCCAGAGTAGGTGAATCAAAGACCAAGGTCATAGGTTTAAGGTGAAGAAGAAAATAGTTAACAGGAATATGAACAGCTTTTTCACACAAAGGGTGAGGGGTGTAAGGAATGAGTTGCCAGAGGAGGTAGTTGAGGCAGGGACTATCCCAGCATTTAAGAAACTATTAGACAGGTACATGGATAGGACAGGTTTGGAGGGATATTGTTCAAACGCGGACAAGTTGGACAAGTGTAGTTTGTACTTGTTGGGGGAGTTGGGCCGAAGGGCCTGTTTCCACACTGTATGACTCATGGAAACAGGTATTTCATCCTAACTTGTCCACACTGCCCCATCTAAACTTATCCCACTTGCCCGCATTTGGCCCATATCCCTCTAAACCCTATGATGAGTGTTTGACGGCATCGGACCAGTACTCGCTGGAATTTAGAATGATGAGGGGGGGACATCAGTAAAACCTATCGAATAGTGAAAGGTCTGGATAGAGCGAACTAGGAGAGAATGTTTTCACTCGTGGGAGAGTCTATGACCAGAACCATAGCCTCAGAATAAGAGGATGTACCCTTAGAAAGGAGATGAGAAGGGATATTTTTAGTCTGAGGGTGATGAATCTGTGGAATTCATTGCCACAGAAAGCTGTGGAGGCCTAGTCAATTGATATTTTTAAGGCAGAGATAGATAGATTGTTGATTAGTACGGGTGTCATGGGTTATGGGGAGGACGCAAGAGATGGAGTTGAGAGGGAAAAATCAATCAGCCATGATTGAATGGCAAGATAGACTTGGTGGCGAATAACCAGGGGACCAAAACTGCACACAATACTCCAGTTGTGGTCTCACTAGGGCCCAATACAACTGCAGTAGGACCTCTTTGCTCCTGTACTCAACTCCTCTTGTTATAAACGCCAACATGCCATTCCGCTTTCTTTACTGCCTGCTGTACCTGCATGCTTACTTTCATTGACTGATGAACAAGGACCCCAAATCCCGTTGAACTTCCCTTTCCCCAACGTGACACCATTTAGATAGTAATCTACCTTTGTGGCGGCACCTGATAGCAACCCAAGGTTACGACGAACCATCGGCTCTAGAGGGCGGCGTCTTGGTGGGGGAGGCGCGAGTCACGGAGTTGTTATTTGAGTTCTTATTTAAGGCCGGGCAACGCCCATGTCGGCTGAGGAGTAGGGAGCTGTATGCAGAAGAATAAACACGTCTGGAGCACACACTTGTGGCCGACTGTTCCCGCCACATTAGTGACACCAGACGCCCAGGAGTGTAATCCTGGTAGGGAAATTTTAAAAGAAAAATGCATTCTGCCTCTTCCGCCTACAAGTCCGACGAGGCCGAACTCAACGCGGTCGCCCTGAAGCTGCTTACATTTTAGACCTCGCAGCCGAGGGTTTGGTTTCGACAGGCCGAATCCCAATTTCACATTCGCGGCGTTGCAGCTGATGAGACTCGCTATCACTGTGTGGTAAGCGTCCTTGACCAGCAAACGACCGGTCGGGTCATTCCTTGCCTAATTACCCACAGGACGTCGCTCGAGGCGGCTTGAACATTAGCAAAGTTGCAGATGACACAAAGCTGGGTGGCAGTGTGAACTGTAAGGAGGATGCTGTGAGAATCCAGGGTGTCTTGGAAAGGTTGGGTGAGTGGGCAGATGCATGGCAGATGCAGTTTAATGTGGATAAATGTGAGGTTATCCACTTTGGTAGTAAAAACAGGAAGGTGCGGCGAGGACTGGCAGGAGTCCAGCCAAAAACTAGTCGGACACAAGCGTGTACTCCGAACGTGTTTATTCTTCAGCATACAGCACCCTACTCCTCAGCTGACACGGATGTTGCCCAGCCTTAAATAATAACTCAGATAGCCACCCTGTGACTCGCGCTTCCCCCACCAAGACGGTTCGACGTGACCTTTGGTTGCTATCAGGTGCCGCCACCTGACCCCCCCTCCCCCAGAACCAGAGGCACCAAACCGCACAGGACGTAGTACGAGGCGGCCCAAACTCGTAGATACAATCCCACGCCCAAGGGGCCGGCTCAGTTCGGGAGAACCTTCGGGAGCCTGGGGCGGCAGACGCTCGCGACGGGGAGGTTGAGCCACATGGACTGGCTCGCTCAGATCCATGTGGGCCGGTTTCAAACGAGCGACAGACATTGTTTCATGCCGGCCTCCCATGTCCAAATCAAATGTAGTAGGCCCGTGCCACCACCTCTTGTGTGAATAAGTTACCCCTCACGTTCCCATTAAATCTTTCCCCCTCACCTTAAACCCATGTCCTCTGGATATCGGTCCTACTCTGTACAAGAGACGCTATGCGTCTACTCGATCTATTTCTCTCATTATTTTGTACACATCTATAAGTTCACCCCCTCATCGCCTGCGCTCCAAGGAATGAAGTCCCAGCCTGCACAACCTCTCCCTGCAGCTCAGACCCTCGAGTCCTGGCAACATCCTCGTAAATCTTTTCTGAACTCTTTCCAACTTGAAAGCATCTTTCCTATAACATGGTGCCCAGAACTGGACCGGTCGCCCTCACCTCATCAGTCATGAAATGCTTCGAGAGGCTGATCAAGAACCACATCTGCGCCTTCCTCGCTCGTACCACGGACCCGCTGCAGTTCGCATACCGTCCGAACATCATCCACGGATGATGCGGTCTCCCAGTTTCTGCACACCGCTCTCTCTCACATACCAAAGGGGGACTATGTGAGAATGCAGTTCGTTGATTTCAGTTCAGCTTTCAGTACCATAGTCCCCACCATACTTGCTGAGAAGCTGCTGGAACTGGGGCTGAACACTCCCCTGTGTGCCTGGGTCCTGGAGTTTCTCACCGCCAGGTTCCAGGAGGTCAAGATGGGGAGACATACCTCCAACCACACACCCAGAACTCATGGTCCACCCCCAGGGTTGCGTCCTTAGTCCCCTACTGTACCAACTGTACACACATGACTGTGTGGTCAGGTTCAACTCCAAATCCATCATCAAGTTTGCTGATGACACTGTGGCGGTGGGCCTGATCTCCGATAACGATGAGAAGGCCTACCTGGAGGAGGTGGCTGACCTGGCACTCTGGTTTCAGGACAACAGCCTCCTCTTGAATATCACAAAAAATAAGGAGCTGATTGTGGACTTTAGAAGGGCTCAACATCCAAGGACGTACACACCACTGGATATGAATGGGACTATTGTGGATAGGGTAAGCAGCTTTTAATACAAGGGAGTCCACATCACAGAGGATCTGACATGGACAACACACACTGCTGCATTGGTGGGTAAGGCAAGGCAGCGCCTTTACCACCTTAGGCAGCTGAGGAAATTCAGAGTCTCCCTGAGGATCCGTCAGTGCTTCTACTCTGGGGCAGTTGAAAGCATCTTGTCCGCAACATCTCAATCTGGTTTGGGAACAGCTCTGGCCAGGACAGGAAGGCTCTGCAGTGAGTAGTGCGTTCGGTCGAACGCACAATGGGCACTACACTCAACCCCCTGCAGGACCTATAGACCACGAGGCGCAGATCCAGAGCCAGCAACATAATGAGGGACCCCTACCACCCCAAAAACGGACTGTAAGGCGTTGCAAGGCAGCTGCTCTGCCGCTGTGCCACCATGCCACCCTTTAGCAATGAATCAGTTTCCGTGGTGAATTACAAGTGGTCAAATTTGCAGATAAAATATACCTGACATATCACAGAGAAACGTGAGGTGTTGAATTTTGTGAAGTCTAACACGGACAGGACTGACACAGTGAATGGTAGGGCTCTGGAGAATGTTGTAGAGAAGAGAAATCTAGGAGTGCAGGTGCATGGTTCATTGAAGGTGGTGTTGCAGGTAAATAGGGTGGTCAAAAAGGCTTTTGGCACATTAGCCTTCATCAGTGAGAGTATTGAGTGTTGAAGTTGGGAGGTCATGTTGCAGTTATATAAGATGTTGGTGAGGCTGCCTTTAGGATATTACTGTATGTTAAGTTCTGGGCACCGTATTAAGGTAAAGATGTTGTCAAACTGGAAAGGGTACAGATAAGTTGTATGAGGATGTTGCCAGGACTCAAACGTCTGAGCTAAAGGGACAAGTTGAGTAGGCTGGGACTATTCCTTGGAGCGCAAGATGATTATGGATGATCTTATAGAGGTGTATAAACTCATGAGAGGAATAGACCAGGTAGATGCACAAAATATCTTGCCCAGAGTGGGTGAATCGAGGACCAGAGGACATGGGTCTATGGTGAGCGGGGAAAGATTTATTAGAAGTCTGAGGTAGACAAGTAAGCTGGAGAAACTCAGCGGGTGAGGCAGCATCCAGTATTCAGTTTGAAGAAGGGTCTCGACCCAAAACGTCGCTTATTCCTTCGCTCCATAGATGCTGCCTCGCCCGCTGAGTTTCTCCAGGTTTTTGGATATCCTTTGATTTTTCTAGATTCCGTACTTCTTTCTGAAACATAGAAATCTGAGGGGTAACATTTCTCACAAAGGGTAGTGGGTGTATGGAACAGGTTGCCAGAGGTGGTAATTGAGGCAGGGACTATCCCAACATTTTAGAAACAGTTAGACATGGACATAGATAGGGCAGGTTTGGAGGGTTATGGGCCAGACGCATTCAGTTGGGACTAGTGAAGCTGGGGTATGCTGGTCACTATCTTTGAGCAAGTTGGGCCGAAGGGCATGTTTCTACGCTGTATGACTCAATGACTCTATGAGTCTATGACTTATTCTAGGCCCGAAAATGTCATCTCCATAGCAAATTGAACTTTACTGACATGTTGTGTAGTTTCACTTCTGCATTTGCATGTGAATAAAACTCACATGATAGCATGTCAATGATCAAAAGTAACCTTATACTTGATTTTTGCCTGTCTCATTAATTTGTGAAAAGTTTCGTTTTTCGTTAGTGTAATGACACAACGCATAAACAGGCCCTTCAGCCTACCGAGTCCATGCTGACCATCGATTACCCGTTCACATTAGTTTAGTTTAGAGATACAGTGCGGAAACAGGCCCTTCAGCAACCAAGTCCATGCTGACCATCGATTACCCATTCACACTAGTTTAGTTTAGCGGTACAATGCGGAAACAGGCCCTTCAGCCCACTTAATCCGCACAAACATCAATCACCCATTCACACTAGTTTAGTTTAGAGATACAATGAGGAAACAGGCCCTTCAGCCCAACAAGTCCGCGCCAACCATCGATCACCGGTACACACACTGCAACCTCACCCTGCAGCTGAAGCCCTCTAATCCAGGCAGCATTCGGGTAAACCTCCTCTGCACCCTCTCCACATCCTCCCTGTAATGGGGGCGGCCACAACTGCAAGCGATACTCAAAATGCAGCATGACCAAAGTCTTACAGTGCTGCATCATAACATCCTGACTTTTATACTCAATGCCCCGACCGATGAAGTCAAGCACACTAAACGCCTTCTTTACTACACTATCTTTAGTCATGTTCTATCTAAAAACTAAAACACAAAATTGTGGCTTTCAACACATTGGCATTCATCAGTCAGAGCATTAAGTATAGGCCTTGTTTCAGTAGTACAAGATACTGGTGAAGCCACATTTAGAGTATTGTGTTCAGTTTTTGTCACCATGTTACAGGAAATATGTTGTTATGCTGGAAAGGATGCAGATGAATATTTACGAGGATGTTGCCAGGAGTCGAGGTCCTGAGCTGCAGGGTGTGGTTTGAGCAGGCTAGCAATGTATTCCTTGGTGCGCAGAATGCTGAGGTGTGATAGAGGTAAACACAATCACGATAGGAATAAATATGGTAAATCAAAGTATCGTTGCAGTTTCCTTAAGGTGTCGTCACGGTGAATTTAGTATTTTACCCAGAGTAGAGGACTCAAGAGCCAGAGGACATAGGGTTACGTTGAGGGGGAAAGGGTTCAATACAAATCTGAGGGGTTACTTCTCCAAACAAAGTGTGTTTGTTATATGGAACGAGCTGCCAGAGAAAATAAGGCAGGGACAATCCCAACGTTCAAGAAACAGTTAGATAGTTACATGCATAGGACAGGTTTGGAGGGATCTGGGCCAAACACAGGTAAGTTGGACTATAGATGGGACATCTTGGCCGGTGTGGGCAAGTTGGGCTGATGAGCTTGTTTCCATGCTGTGGGACTCTCTGACTCTATGACAGGTAGGTGGATTGGATAGGTTTAGTTTAGATTATTATTGTGATGCATATCGAGGTACAGTGAAAAGCCTTTTTTGTTGCGTGATATCCAGTCAGCGGAAAGACTGTACATGATCACACAAGTGTAAGGTGTTGTATTTTGAGAATTCGAACAAGGGCAGAATGTACACAGTAAATGGTAGTGTTATAGAGCAGAGGGATCTAGGAGTAAAAGTACATGGTTCCATGAAGGTCGAGTTGCAGGTAGATAAGGTGGTCAATAAAGCTTTTGGCAATTTGGCCATCATCAGTCAGAGTATTGAGTATAGAAGTTGGCAGGTCATGTGCCAGTTCCATAAGACGTTGGTATGACCCCATGTAGAATATTGTGTTCAGTTCTGGGCACCATGTTATAGGAAATATATTGTCAAGCTTGAAAGGGTTCAGAATAGATTTACGAGGATGTTGCCAGGACTAGAGGGTGTGAGATATAGGGAGAGGTTGAGTAGGTTGGGTCTCTATTCCACGGAGCATATGAGAATGAGGAGAGATGTTATAGAGGTACACAAACTCATGGGAGGAATAGATCAGGTAGATGCACAGCATCTTTACCCAGAGTAGGGGAATTGAGGACCAGAGGACACAGGTTAAAGGTGAAGGGGAAATATTTAATAGGAATCCGAGGGGTAACTTTTTCACACAGGTGGTTGTATAGAACAAGCTGCCACTGGAGGTAGTTGAGGCTGGGACTATCCCAACGTTTAAGAAACAGTTGGACAGTTACATGGATAGGGCAGTTTTGGGGGGTTATGGAACAATCGTAGGCAAGTAGGACTAGGGTAGCTGGGACATTGTTGGCCAATGTGGGCGAGTTGGGCCGATTGGCTTGTTTTCACTGTATAAATCTATGACTATGACTCCATTAAAGGGAATAACATGAATAACGTTTAATGTAAACTAAAGCCAGTGAAGTCCAATCAAAGGTAGTCTGAGGGGCTCTAATAAGGTAGATATTAGTGCAGGACTGCTCTCCAGTTGTGGTAGGATGGATCAGTTGCCTGATAACAGCTGCGAAAATACGGTCTGATGGGAGAGAGGAGAAGTGGGAATGGCCAGGGTGCATTGGTAAGTGAACCACTTCAGGACAAAGAATCATTCGGTGAATAGTGCGCAAAACTGAGAATGTGTGCTCAGAAATACAGCATGGAAACCGAGTCCATGTAGACCATCGATCACATGGAAGATGCTTTAAGCTAGAAAGGGTGCAGAAATTATTTACGAAGATGTTGCCAGGACTCAAGACCGCATTTGTAGTATAATGAGCAATTTTGGGCTCCATATCTGAGGAAGGATGTGCTAGCGTTAGTGAGGGTCCAGATGAGGTTTACGAGAATGATCTTAGGAATGATTGGGTTAACATATAATTAGCATTTGATGGCAATGGACCACTACTCGTTGGAGTTTAGACGAATGAGGGGGAACCTTATTGAAACTTACCGAATAATGAAAGACCTGTATATAGTGTATGTGGAGAGGTTGGTTCTACTAAAGTGAGAATCGAGAATCTGAGATCATAGCCTTAGACTTAAAGGACGTTCCGTTGGGAAGGACATGACAATGAATGTCTTTTGTCAGAGGATGGTGAATCTGTGGAATTCATTGCTGCAAAAGGCTGTGGAGGCCATCATTGGATGTTTTTAAGGCAGAGATACAATAGATAGATTTTACTTCGGAGTCACGTGAGTGACTTCGTGAAGACCCCGCCAGCACGCATGCGCGACATATCGTCGAACGCATTGCGGAAGCGACAGTCGGGAGGAGCGCCGCTCCTCCAGCGCGAATTTTGAAAAATTACTGAAGGTAAGTCTTACCTTTTCTGGTGAGCGTGGCGACTCGGTGTTATTTCTTTTTCAGGAGGAAGCACCATGGAGTCGCGTAAGGAGAGCAGCAGCTGATACCGCTGCTGTGGAAGCAGCCAGCAGCGTGCCGTCTCTCCAGAGCTGCAGGTGCTGTTAGCAGCTCCCGGCTTCTCGCCGTTACAGACCGCAGGTGCGCCGCGGTCGGCGGCAAAACCACCCGGAAGTCGGACTGGTCCGTTGACTCGGCTGGGTCCGGACCTGAAGACACCCCGTTCACGGATAGCGACGGCGGGCGTCTTTCCCGCGGGAGCGGAATGGGGAGCAGTGCTCCAGCGTGACCTGCTTATGCAGGGGCCAGAGTCACAGTGGGTCTCCTCGCAGACCCACGGCAGCATCCTTTCAAGGACTGCCAAATAGTCCTCTCACCCTCTTCGCAGGGGGAGCATTAGGGGTCAGACTGGGCTGACCATGAAGAAGGGCCAATGGCTGAACAGTCAACTGTGAGGGGTGCCAGAAGAGAGAAGCAGCAGAAGATTGTGGAATCTTCTTGATGCTGTATCAACTCAAGAAGGACTGTCTATACAAAGCTGCAAGCCAGTACAAAATACATGGCTACAAAACAGCTACAGGAGCAAGCCATTAACTTTATGGCTGGGAAGTACATTGCTCCAGAGAACTCCATTTCTCTTAAAGTACCAGCAGTCTATGACCCCCATCTGGGGCAACAGGAGCCCATCTATAAGGAGCCAGGAGGTGAAGCTCCAGAGGAAACTGCTGGCTGCTAAAATCACAGCAGTACCAGGACAACTGATGGGGTTGATTTGCCTGAAGAGTTACTTGATGCTCTAGCAGACTGTGTAATACTCAGTGGAGATTAACAGTTACAGGAAGAGCATCATCAAGAAGTGCGGAATTATGCAAGACAAGTAGCCACACAGGTGCCAAAATTGCTGTTGTGGGGACCTCCCGAAGCAGGTGAAAGACCTGCATGAGGAAGCAAAGGCTATAGGCCTGATCAAGGTAGCGAAGCACCTCTAAAACCCACTATCAACAGCGGCAGCACCCCTACACACCCACCAGACATCGGTGCTATGGAAGACCATCTGGTGGTGAAAGCTCGAAGGCCGGCCCACCTGCACAGCGGTCCTTTCAGACCATGGCCCAGCCGGCCTTCATGGAAAATGCGCCAACCCCACAACGCAGCAACACAATACCAGAAGAAAACAACTGCGGAGACAACCCACACAACACCGGTAACCATGGAGGTAGGTGGGTCTGGTTGTCTTAAAAAAAAACATTGCATGTCCGATTCATTAAAGTTGGGGGACGGTTGCACTTGTTTCATCATGTGTGCTGCACTTTTACCTCTGAACTTTTACATACTCGGAAGTATTCAGAATTACAAAATTGAATTTGTATACGAACTACCGTCCCAGTTCAGCAACGCCTAGCAGGAAGTTCATACTTCACAAAAGAGAGAACAGCAGGCCTTGCCTGAAACTGTTAAGACTAAACACAAAAGGGATTGAGAAAACAATCAGAGAATTTCAAGAGTTCGTATCAAATATATTTATAAAAAACTAAAAAGATGGTGGTTGCCGTATCATTACAGATTTGACCGAACTAAAATACTTCCGTTCAGTTATGCCCATTTCAAAATAGACACGTTTTGTCACACACAGGGTCATCGTAAATACCTGAAATTTATCTGGGGGGATGGGACAGCAATGGCAGTATGCCTTATCCAATGGGTTGTCATCAGCACCCACCCATTTATTAAAACCAGCATTAGCATACTTAAAGAAACATATCCATATCGTCATGCTTACCATTGATGATATTCTCATTGTAGGTGAAAATGGAGCTGGCTACATTGGTGGTATCAGCCCACAACACAGAGATTTAACGTACATCCAGTTTAAATCAAAATTGAACCCTCCACTACCATGGATTATTTGGGATTCACTATTGACTCTGTTTATATGTCTATCACCTTGTCCACCAACAAAGTGACAGACTTGATGGGAGTATGCAAAAGCCTCACTGGCATCAGGGAACCATCCATTCGGCAAGGAGCAAGAGTGATTGGAATTGGTGGCTGCGTTCCACAGCACAATTGGACCACTCCATTATAAAAACCTGGAAGAGGGAAATTTTAGCTCTCAAAAATCATACAGGCCATTTCAATTAGGCCTATGCAACTACCAGGGAAAGTAAATTAGAATTAAACTGTGGATAGAAATGTTCCATATTATCCTAACCCCATCACCCCATTCTATATCCCTAGGGTACTTACAGATGATGCCAGTGCTAAAGGTTGGGGAGCAACTAATACCACCGCAAGTTGTGGTGGCAGATGAGTGCACAAAAATTATTCTGTTAAAGCACTAGGAATTAATTATCTAGAAATGCTGGGACGTTTCATGGACTCAGGGCCTACTGCTCAGATAAGCACCAGTTGCATGTACGGTACAGATTGATACCACACTGGGGGCCTATATATAATCATATGGGTGAAATAAAGTCGATATCATGTGATGAATTGCCTAATAATATCTGCACTGGTGTCTGGAGAGAGATTTGGATCTCAACTACTTACCTTCCAGGTAAGCTAAATACAGTGGCAGACACCAGGTCACGTAAAATCAACGACAACATTAAATGGATGTTGGATCGGAAAGTGTTTACAGATATTATAGACCGGTATGGGAGCACCAGATATCGACCTTTTTTCCATCCGGACTAATTCACCAACTACCAACATATGTTGCTTGGGAAACCAGACCCAGGGGCAGCAGCGATGGACGATTTCTCGCTGCATTGGGGGGGGGGGATTTGTTTTGCTATGCATTTTTCCCCTTCTGCCTCATCAGCGAGTCTTACAATAATTAAACAAGATGCCGCAACGGGTACCATGGTTCCCAACAGTACAAAGATGGTCTCAGAACCCTGCATCTGGATCAACAACGGCCAAGGAGGTTGGCACCCCCTGCGGAAAAGTATCCGTGCCATGACTGTATGAACTTGTTGATTTGCTGTTTCTGAACAGGCCATTTCCTGGGATACGGACTCTCCGACAGGACGATCAATGCATCTCAGCGTCGTGCAGGGAGTCCCGAGAAGACATATGTCAGGAAATGGGAAGTGTTCTGCACCAGGACGAACACTACATTTGACTACACCACCAACACTGAAGTGCTGGAGTCTGGCCACCCTTCATTTCGATGAAGGATTGAGTTACAGTGCCATTATTGTGCAAGAGTGCCCTATCTAATATCTGGGCAGAGGGAGTGATCACCTGGCTATAGGATCACACCCACTAGTACCTAAACGAATGACGGGTATTTGTACTCTATTCCCCCCAGGCCCAGATACACCCATATATGGGACATAGTAGTAACACCATGTTTCGAGGATGGACACCAATATCGGGGCTCACTCTGGACAAACTAATATCCTAGATGGGAATGATTATGGCACTTGGATCAGCACAACGGGTTCCAGTCCTTACACAAGCTAGAATAAGACGTCATGTCTGTCACAAATGGCAGATAACCTGCTACATACAGGGGTACTTAAACTAGACTGACCGTTCCTTTGGCCAATATTAGAGTTCTGGCCTATCCTGCAGATAGTCGGCCCTGCATTTGACACATATTTTCCAATATATAGTCACCAAGACACTTATGGGCACGGAGAGAGCTTTCTCATTAGCCATAAATGCCCTCACCTAAGGTCACAGTGCAAACCATTCCAATGGTTCGGGTGGTATTACGTGCAGTGGTGAATACTAATGTTTCAAATCTCACTCCAACAGGCTGCATTCTACATCGGACGCTAGGATGATGGGAGTTCTATGGACCACATCCTTGCCACAGCGGGTGGAGCAATGAATGCATCAATGCTTTATAATAAACCCGTGGCCGATCCTGAGACGTTTGCAGGGAAAATTAAGTTCTGTAAATAAATTACCCAATGTGGGCATATTATTTTAGGTATGAATAATACCTTTATTGTTTTTCAGCACAGTGTCGTGTTTGAAAATACGTTCATCCTCCGTCCCAGAATGGCAGTGTGTGTGAGCATGGTCTCTTCCAGGGCATGAAATCACAGAGCTTTGAAATCTTCACGTAGTCACTCACGTGACTCTGAAGTAAAATCGTTAAGATTAAATGAGAACTTACCAGTTTGGAAGTTTGATCTTTATTTTTATGAGGATTTACGATGAGGGATTACGTGCCCTCCGCTCCCAAAACCCTCTACTATAAAAGTTCAACTGGTATGGAGGTTCTCTCTTATCTTACTATATTAGTCTACTCTGGTATCTGTGATTTCACACCACTGCTTTGAAGAATGTCGCGCATGCGTGCTGGCGAGGTCTTCACGTAATCCCTCATCGTAACTCCTCATAAAATAAAGATCAAACTTCAAACTGGTAAGTTTCTCATTTAATCTTACTATTTTTGATTAGTACGGGTGTCAGGGATTATGAGAAGGCAGAAGAATGGGGTTGAAAGCGAAAGATAGATCAGCCATGATTGAATGGCGGAATAGACTTGATGGGGCAAATGGCCTAATTTGCTCTTATCAGTTATGAACATGTTTTGTTGCCAAATACCTTATTTTAAAAAGGCTCTTCACTGTCCGGATTGATTCTACAATTGACTAATTGATCACATCATAACCAACTGCGTTGACTTATAGATCCCAGGACGTTCAACTCAATATATTGAACTTTAGATATCTTAAACTAATCTAACCAAACTTTGGACTTTTTTCCCTGGAAAGCAGGAGGACGAGGGCAGATTTTATAGAGGTGTACAAAATCATGAGGGGAATAGTTCGGTAGATGCACAGTCTCTTGCCCAGTGTAGGGTAGTCGAGAACCGAGGAAATAGGTTAACGGTGAGGTGGGAAGGATTTAATAGGAATCTGAGGGATAACTTTTTCACACAAAGGGTGATAGGTATGGAACGAGCTGCCAGATGAGGTAGTTGAGGCTGGGACTATCGCAACGTTTAGGAAACATTTAGGCATGTGCATGGATAGGACAGGTTTAGAGGGATATGGGCCAAATGTAGGCAGATGGGACTAGTGCAGATGGGCTGAGGTTAAGCCGAAGGGCCTGTTTCCACGATGAAACTCCTACTAACCATATCTCTTTTTCGCACGTTCCCAAGTCCTGGAGCAATATTAAGCCATTAGGCCGATCGAGTCTGCTCTGCCATTCAATCATGGCTGATCTGTTTTTCCCTCTTGCCTTCTCCCTATAACCCCTTGACATCCTTTCTCAAGAACCTGTCAACCTCCACTTAAAAAAATATCCATTGACGGCCTGGCACAGCTGCCTGTGGCAATGATGGAGGAATTGGGAGTAGGGGATAGAGTCTTTGCAGAAAGCAGGTAGAGAAGTGTCATCGAGCTAGTGTGGGGGTCAACGTAATATACGTCAGTCGATAGTCTACATCCTGAGATGGAGACTGTGAGATCAAGAAAGGGGAGGGAGGTGACGGAGGTGTCCAAATAAACGCAAATTTACTCCGTCTGCACCGCTTCTGTGCCAAAGATGATTGTGGTGGTTTTCCTCCAGGACATCCGTGAGATGTCCTAATTATTTAGGGAACATTGGGTTCTCCATCATAGATGAGGCACCTCACTCGCATGTATCCTACATTTACCCCTACAGCCCCCCCCCCCAGGTCGCAACTCGAGCCAAGTCCCTAGTCCTATCATATCCTCATCAGCCAGCACTTCGATTGACATTAGCCACCTCCTGGAGGTACCATCACCGCCAGCATCGGTGGGCTTTTTATGCCATCTCTTTCTCGTTCCCCAGAGACCGTGGTTCTCTGCAAATTCATGGCGTTACTCGTCACGTCCCACACTTTCAACCACTCCCAACCCCAATTAACCTCTAGGTTCGTTTGAATCCCGCAAAACCGCTCTTTACCCAACCGTCCGGTTTAAACCCCTCTAAACCCGTAAGGCCCTCTAAACCGGGTTCGAAACCCCCGATAAACACATCTACCCACGTGTTCTCAGTATGAACCACTCTAAACCCGTTATTCTGAGTTAATCCCTGAGTTTAAACGCACTCTTAACCCCCTCGTAACCGACTCGTTTTAACGCCATCAAACCCCACTCTAAACCCGTTCTAGATCCTGCTAAAGCCCTCTAAAACCCGCGCCGGTTTCCCCCTATGCACACATCTGAGTTATCCCATCTAAGCTTCTTCTAAACCCCTCTCAAATTCCTCCAAACCCCATCTAAAACTCATCTAATTCTCTATGGCCTCCTAAACGATTTACATCTGCGAAATCCACCTCTAAAACTGCTGGTTAAACCCCCTTCAAACCCCTGTAAACCCTCGCGTTTTAACCCCTCGTAACTCCCCGATTAAACCGTCCACCCTCTTTTACAACACTACACTCTAAACCCTCAAAATCCGTCCTTTTAAACCCCACTAAATGCCCGCTTCTTCCATGATCCCCTAACCCCCACTAATCCCGAGGATCTCATCCCTGTATTTTACAGCCTCCAATCCCCTCTATAAACCCATTCTAATCCCCATACTAAACCCTTCTTAACCCCCTCTAAATCCCTCTTTTAAACATCATCCCAAATTCATCTAGTTATACCCGTTTAAACCCATCTGATCCTTTCTAGCCTAATAACCGCCCTATCAACCTGTTTTATCCACTGTTAAAACCTTTCTTGTAATACCCCCCCTCAAACCCCACTAAATCCCCTCTGCATCCCTCCCTCTAAACCTCCATAAACCCTTCGAAATACCGGTTATAATTACTCCCTCTAAGCCCACTAAATCCCCCTTTAACCCTCCCTCTAAACCCCTCTGAAACCCTCTTAATCCCATTAAACTCATCTCAAATCCTACAAAACGCATCTAATCTTCTAACCCCATCTAATCCCTCTAATCGCAAACAAATTCCCCTGCTAAAATCCTCTAAATCAATTCTAAAACCCAACTAATCCCCCTATAAACCCCGGATAAATCCTCCTCTAGACCCATCTAAATTCCCTTCTACGCCACTGAATCACCGCCAGAGCCCACTCTAATCCCTATTTCAACCACCGGCTGGGCAACTCTAAATCACTCTATTCCCCTCATAATACCCTCTAAACCTCTTATGCCCCTCTGAACCCTTCTATAACTGTGCCTGGATAGGTCAGTTTTGAATAACCTTCTGAATTTTTTGAAGCGGTATCTAGGGTAATGTAGGAGGGTAAAGCTGTGGGAGGTTGTCTTATGGATTGCACTGTAAGGCCTTTGTACTAGGGTGGGTGGGAGCGTTGCGGTGGTGGTTCCGGTATGTTTGCTCCTCTTGTTATTTTTTTCTCTTGTTTTTTTGGTTTAACGTTTTTCTCTGTTTTTTGTTTTTTTTGTTTTGTTATCTCGTCTTATTCCTCTTTCTTCTCTTGTTATTTTTTGTGCTTTTTCCACTTTATCCCCATTTTTTTTTTTTCTTCTTGTTTCTTCCCTTTTTTCTTATTTTTTTTTTTGTCTTTTCCGTCTAATTTTTTGTTTTTCCTTTTCTTTTTTTTTTTTTTTTTCTTCCCCATGGAAGGTTGGTTCAGAAGTGTTCAATCTTTGGGTTGTTAATGCGGAAGTAGTAGCAAGATGGATTCAACATGTGGCTGAATGGGAGATGTCAGTGAGTATTGGTGGATGGGTGGGTTTGTCAGGTTGGAATGCTGGTGACCTGTGGGGTGCCTCAGGGATCTGTGTGGGTCCACTGTTGTGGATGATGGGGTGGAAAATTGTGTTAAGTAAGTATGCAGATGTTACTACGATAGGTGGTATTGTGGGATAATGAAGTAGATTATCAAAGTCTACAGAGAGTTTTGGGCCTTTTTTGGAAAAGGTGGGCTGATAGATGGCAGATGGTGTTTATGCTGATAAGTGTGAGTGTACATCTTGGAAGGACAAATCAAAATAGACATTTCAGGGTAAAGGGTAGGGATGTGAGGAATGCTGTGGAAACAGAGGGATCTAGATATATCTGTTGCATAGTTCCCTGAGGTGGAATCGCCATGTAGATTGGGTGTAAAGAAAGCTTGGTGGAGCTAGCCTTTATAAATTGAGCATTGATTATTGGAGTAGGGTGTAATGTTTAAAATTGTACAAGGCATTGGTTAAGGACCCAAATTCTGGAGTATGGGTGTCATTTTGGTCCGCCTTGTTTTTAGGTATGGATGTCAACAAATATAGAGAGTAGTGACAGTAGGTGTATTTATTAGAATGTTGCCAGGGGTTTCCAGCAATATGTTACTGAGGATAGGTTGTACAAGTTAGGTCTTTTATTCTTTGGAGTGCAGAAGGTTTAATGGGGGACATGATTGTGAGGTCTTTAAAAATATAAAAGGGATAGACAGAGTTGAACGTGATAAGCTTTTCCATTGAGAGTTAGGGAAGATTCAAACAAGGAGGGCATGACATGAGAATTAAGGGACAGAAGTTGAGGGGAAACGTGAGGGGGGATACTTACTTTACTCAGAGGGTGGCTGTGTGGAATGAGCTCCAGCAGAGGTGGTGGAGGCAGGATCGATTTTAACATTTAAAAGTAAAGTGGATAGGTATATGGACGTGAAGGGAATGGAGGGGTATGGTCTGAGTGCAGGTAGAT
Organism: Okamejei kenojei; assembly: GCA_035221665.1. Lineage (NCBI taxonomy): Eukaryota > Metazoa > Chordata > Chondrichthyes > Rajiformes > Rajidae > Okamejei > Okamejei kenojei. The sequence goes on along the minus strand of JAVHYY010000550.1, from coordinate 8,572 downwards.
GGGACTAGGGGAAAACAAATGGTCGGCACGGACTGGAAGGGCCGAGAGGGCCTGTCTCCGTCCTGTAATTGTTATATGGTTATATGGTTATAAACCACTCCAAGCCCCTCTAAACCCGCTATAAATCCCTCTTAACGCCATTAAACCCCCTCTGAATACCTCATAACGGTTCAAAGCCCCAACCTCCCATAAACCCCTCTAAACGCCTGTAAAGCCCCTCTAAAGCCCTTTTAGTCCTCTATAAACACGTCTAATCCAATCTAAACCACTTCTAAACCACTCTAAACCCCATTAAACCCATCTAAACTTATTCTAAACCCATCTAAACCAGTCTAAACCCCTCTAAATCCCTCTAAACGCCTTGAAACACATCTAAACCACCTCTAACCCCCTCTAACCCCTTCTAATCCCATATAAACCCCATCTGAATTCCTCAAAACCCCGCTAAAACCCCGCTAAAACTCCTCTAAACCCCCTTCTAAACCCGCTCTGTATCCCGCTAAAGCCCGTCTAATCCCTCTGAACGCCTAAACCACCTCTAAACCCCTCTATTCACCAAACCCAGCTAAACCCCATTCTAAACCGCTGTAAGCCCGTCTAACCCCCCTCTAAATCCATCTAACCCCCCTTGAGCACTCTATAAACCATTGTAAACCTCTCTAAACCCCTCTAACACCTCGAAACCTCTCGTAAACCCACCAACACCGTCTAAAGTCCTTCTAACCACTCTACGCTAAACCCCAAACAAACGCTTCTAAAAACGCCTAAATCAATTCGAAACCATCCTAAACACCCTATAAACCCCTCTAAACCGTCACTAAATCCCCTCTACATCCTCAAAACCACCTCAAAACCCCTCTCTAAACCCTTCTAAACCCCCTCTAAAACCCTCTAAAAAAAATCCCCCCCCCCCTCCCTCTTAACCCTACTAAACTCCCCTCTAAATCCAACAAAAACGCAATCTAAACTCCTTCTAACCCCATCTACTCTAAACCCCAAAACAAACCCCTCTAAAAACGCAATAGATCAATTTATAAACCCGATCTAAACCCCCTATAAACTACTCTAGACCGGCACTAAAATCCCCTCTACATCCCTCAAAAACACATCCAAACCCCTCCTAAACCCATTCTAAAACCCATTCAATCCCCCTGTAAACTCCCTAAATTTTCTAAAGCACCTCTAAACCCCTCTGGACCCCTCAAAACCCCCTCTTAACCCCCCACTGAACCCTCATAAACCCTCCTCTAAACCCCACTTATACCCCCCAAAACCCCGCTAAACCAAGTTCTCAACCCACTAAAAACCCCACTAACAACACCATATAAATCCGCTCTAATCTCCTGAAAGCCCCTTCAAGCCAACTCTATACCCTCTAAATCCTCTAAACCACCTGTAAGCAACTCTAAAATCCTCTAATCCCCTATAGACACCCTCTAAACCCCTCTAAACCCCTCTAAACCACTCCAAACCCCTCTAAACCCGCTCTAAATCCCTCTTAAACCCATTAAACCCCCTCTGAATCCCTCAAAACAATTCTAGACCTCTCTAAACCCGTCTAACCCCCTCTAAATCCCTCAGAACCCCTTTAAACCCCCTGTAAATCAATGTAAACCCCTCTAAAGCCCGCTAACCTCTCGAAACCCTTGTAAACCCACTATACACCTCTAAACTCCTCCTAAGACAATATACGCTAAACCCCAAACAAACCCTTCTAAAAACGCCTAAATCAATTCGAAACCCATCTAAACCCCCTATAAACCCCTCTAAAACCCACTAAATCCCCTCTACATCCCTCAAAACCCCTCAAAACCATCTCTAAACCCTTCTAAAACCCCCCACTAAACCCAACTAAAACCCCCTTAAACACTGCTGAACTCCCTCGAATTCCAAAAACGCAATCTAAACTCCTTCTAACCCCAATCTACTCCCTAAACCCAAACAAACCCCTCAAAAACTCCTAAATCAATTACTAAACCCATCTAAAGGCCGCCTATAAATCCCCCATAAACCACACTAAACCCCTCAAAACTCCTCAAACCCCTCAAAACCCATTCTAAACCCATTCAAACCCCCTGTGAACCCCCTAAATCATCTAAACACCCTGAAACCCTTCTAGACCCCACTAAACCCCCTCTTAAACCCCCAAGAACCCCTCATAACCTCCCAAAAACCCCTAAACAAAATTCTAAACCTATCTAAACCCACTATAAACCCACTATAAACCCCGTATAAATCCCTCTAAACCGCTCTAATCTCCTGAAAGCCCCTCCAAGCCCACTCTAAACCCTCTAAACCATCTAAACCACCTGTAAGCAACTCTAAAACCCTCTAATCCCCTATAAACACCCTCTAATCCTCTAAACCCCTCTAAACCACTCCAAACCCCTCTAAACCAGCTCTAAATCCCTCTTAAACCCATTAAATTCCCTCTGAATCCCTCAAAACCATTCTAAACCTCTCTAAACCCGTCTAACCCCCTCTAAAGTCCCTCAGAACCCCTTAAACCCCCTTTTAAACCCCCCTGTAAACACTGGTAAAACCGCCCTCTAAAGCCCGCTAACCCCCTCGAAAACCCTCGTAAACCCACTAAACACCGCTAAACTCATTTTAACCCCCATTCTACACTAAACCCCAAACAACCCCCTCTAAAACGCCTACAATTCAATTTCCAAACCCATTTAAACCCCCTATAAAACCCCTCAAAACCCCACTAAATCCCCTCTACATCCCTCAAACCCCTCTACAACCCTCTCTAAACCCCTTCTTAATCCCCTCCTAAACCCCCATATGAACCCTCGAAAACCCCCTCTAAACCCTCGAAACCCCCCCTCTTAAACCCTACAAAAACTCCTCCAAATCCCACAAAACGCATCTAACCTCCTCCTAACCTCATCTAATCACTCTAAACCCTAAACAAACCCTTCTAAAACGCCATAAATTAATTCTAAACCCATCTAAACCCCCTATAAACCCCCTATAAAACCCGTATGAATCCCTCTAAACCCCCTGTAAAACCCCTGAAAACCACTGTAAACCCTTCTGAACCCCTCTAAAGGCGCCTCTAAACAACTCTGGAACCCACTACACCACTCTAAACACTCTCTAAACCTTTCTAAACGCCATCTAAATACCCTCTAAACCCGTCTAATCACTTCTAAATACCCTCTACACAACTCTAAACCCTTCTAAACCACTCCAAACCCATCTACCCCCCTCCAAACCACTCTAAATCCCTCTAAACGTCTCTAAACACATATAAACCACCTCGAAGCTCCTCTAAACCGCATTAAACCTCTCTAATCCCCTCTAACCCCATTAAACCCCCTCTATATACTTCAAAACCCGCTCTATATCCCGCTGAAGCCTCTCTAACCCCCTCTGAACCCCACAAAACCACCTCCTAAACCCCTCTAAGTTCACAATACCCAGCTAAACCCATCTACCGTTTCTAAACCCGTCTAACCACCCTCTAAATATCTTATAATCCCCTCTAAACCCCTATAAAGCCTCTATAACCCCGCCTAACTCCCACGAATTCCTCCTCTACATTCCTCAAACCCCTCTAAACCCCATCAAAACGCCATATAAACCCCTCTAAACTGCTCTAATTCCCTCGAAAGCCCTCTAAACCACACTACACGCCTTCTGATTTCCTGAAAACTCCTCTGAAACCCGCGCTATATCCCGCTAAAGCCCCTCTAAACTCCCTAAACCACATCTAAACCGCTCTAATTTTCACCAAACCCCTCTAAACCCATTCTGGACCGCTCTAAACCCGTGTAACCCCCTCTAAATCCCTCAGAACCCCTTTAAACCCCCGTTGTAAACCCTGCTAGTCACCTGTAAACCCCTCTAACCCATCTGACCCCTATAAAACTCCTCTTAATCCCACTAAACACCCTCTAAACTCTTTCTAACCTCATCTAATCCTTCTAAACCCCAAACAAACCCCTCTAAATATGCCTAAATCAATTATAATCCATCTAAGACCCCCCATAAACCGTTTAAATCTCTCTAAACGCCTCTAACCCCCCCTCTACCCCTGAAACCACTGTAAAAAAAATAAAAAATAAAGAAATAAAACAAAACAAAAAAAAAAAAAAAAAAATAAAAAAAAAAAAAAAAAAAACAGAAAAAAAAAAAAAAAAAAAAAAAAAAATCAAAAAAAAAAAAAAAAAAAAAAAAAAAAAAAAAAACAAAAAAAAAAAAAAAAAAAAAAAAAAAAAAAAAGCAAAGAGAAAAATAAAAAAAACAAAAAACAAAAAAAAAAACAAAAAAGCAAAAAAATAAAAAAAAAAAACCCCGCCAACCCGCACCCCCCCCCCCCCCCCAGCCCCGCCCACCCCTTCCACCCCCCTCCCCCTCACACCCCCCCACCCCCCCCCCCCCACCATCCCTCCCCCCTTCCCCCCCCCCTCGCCGCCCCCCCACCACCCCAATCCCGACAGCCTCCCCCCCCCCCTCCCCCACATGCCCCCCCCCCCGGTCTCCCCTCAGCCCACGCTTTCCTCCCCCCCCCCCGCCCCACCCCCCCGCACGCCCCCCCCCCCCTCGTCTCCCCCCACCCCCCCCCCCCCCACCCCTACCTCCCCCCCCCCCCCCCCCTCCCACCCCCCCCCCCCCCCCACCCCACCCCCCCAACCCCCCACCCCCCGCCCACCCACCCCCCGCCCCACCCGCACCCCCCCCTCCCCCCGCCCCCCCCCCCACCCCCGCCCCCCCCCCTTGCACCCCCCCCCTCTTTCCCCCCCTTTACCCGTGCCGCCCCCGCACCCCCCCCCCCCCCACCCCCCCCATACCCCCGCCCCCCCCCCCGCACCCCCACCCCCCCCCCCCTCGCCTCCCCCTCCCCCCCCCCCCCCACCCCAACCACCCACCCCCACCCCCTCCCCCCCCCCCCCGCTCGCCCCCCCCCCCCCTTCCCCTCCCGCATCCCCCCGCCCCCATCCCAACCCCCCCCCTCCCCCCCCCCCCCCCCACCCCGCACCCCACCCCCCCGCCCCCCCCCCCCCCCCCCAACCCCCCCTCCACCCCCGCCCCCCCCCCCCCCCCCCCCCCCCCCGCCTCCCACCCCCCCCCCCCCCCCCCGACCCCCCCCCCCCCACCCCCCCCCCCCCCCCCTCCCACCAGCCCCCCCACCCCCCCAGCCCCCCTCGATCGCCCCGCCCCCCCGTTCCCCCCCCCCCCACCCCCCCCTCCCCCCCCCGCCCACACCCCCCCCCCCACCCCCCCCCCCCCCCCCCCGCCCACGCTCCCCCCACCCCCCCCCCCCGCCCCCGACCCCACTCCCCACCACCCCCCGCCCCCCCGCACCCACACCCCCCCCCCCCACCCACCCCCCCGATAACCCACCGCCCTGCCCCAACCCCCCCCACCCACCCCATAGCCCCCCCCCCCCACACCCCCCCCCACCACCCCCCACCCCTCACCACCCCCTACCATCCATTCCCCCTCCACCCCCCCCCCCCCCCCCCCCCCCCCCCCCCCCCCCCACCCCCCCCCACCCCCGCACCCCCCCCCCCCCCCCCTCCCCCCCCCCCCCCCCCCCCCCACCCCCCGCCCCCCCGCCCCCCCCCCCCCCGCTCCCACGTCCCCCCCCCCCCCCCCATCCACCCCCCCCCCCGCCCCCCCCCCCCCCCCCCCCCACGCGCCCCCCCTCACCCCCCACCCCGCCCCCCCCCCCCCCTCCCGCCCACACCCCCCCCCCCCCTCCGCCCCCCCCCCTCCCACACCCCTACGCCCCCCCACCCCCCCCCCCTCCCTCCCCCCCCCTCCCCCCCCGCCCCCTCACCCCTCTCTACCCCCCCCCTCCCGCCCACGCCCCGCCCCCCCCCCTACCCCCCCCCTACCCCCCACCCCCCCCCCCCCCCCCCCCCCCCCCCCCCCCCCCCCCCCCATCCCGACCCCAGCCCTCGACCCCCCCCCCCCCATCCCCACCCCTCCACCCTAACCCCACCCTCCCCTCCCCCCCCCCCCCCCCCCCTCCCCCCCCCCCCCCCCCCCACCTCGCCCCCCCCCCCCCCCTCCCCCCGCGCCACCCCTCCCCCCCCCACCCCCCACCCCCCCTCCCCACCCCCCCCCCCCCTCCCTGCGCCCCCCTCCACCCCACCCCACCACCCCACCTCCCCCCCACCCCCTCCCACCCGCCCCACTCCCCCCCCCCCCCCCCCCCACCCCCCCCTCCACCTCCCCCCCCCGTCTACCCCTCCCCCGCCCCCACCCGCCACCCCCCCCCCCCACCCCCCCAGCCCCCCCCCACACCCCTCCGAAATCCCCCCCCCCCCCCCCCCCCCCCTCCACCCCCTCCCCCCCGCTCCCCCCCCCCCCCCCCCCCCGCCCACCCCCCCCCCCTCAACCCCCCCTGCTCCCCCCCCCCCCCCCCCCTCCATACCCCCCCCCCCCTCGCAACCGCCAGCGCCCCCCCCCCTTCCGACCCCCCCCCCCCCCCCCACCACCCCCCCCCCACCCACCCTACCCCCCCCCCCTCCCCTCCCACGCCCCCCATGCCCCTACACCCCCCCCCCCCACCCCCACCCCCACCTCTCCCCCCCCCCCCCTCCACTCTCCCTCCCCCCCCCGCCCGCCAACGCGCCACGCCCCCCCCAACGCCCCCCCCCAGCCCCCCCCCCCCCACTCCAACCCCCCCCCCCACCCCCCCCCCCCCCCTCCTCCCCCCTCCCCCCCCCCTCCTCACGCCCGCCCGCCCAGGACCCCCAACCCCCCCCCCCCAACCCCCCCAAACCCCTCCCCCACCCCCCCTCACCCCCCCACACCGACCACACACCCCCCCTCACCCCCCCCTGACCTCCCCAGACCACCCCAGACCCCCCCCAACCAAACCCTTCTAACCCCGCTCACCCAACAAACCCCCCCCCCTTCAAACCCACAGACACCCCCCACCGAATAACAAATGCCCCACCTCCCCAACCCCCCTCCCCGCCCCCTGAACGCCCTCGAAAACCCTGAAAAGCCTCCCAACGACACCACACCACACCCACTACAACCACTCCCACAAACCCACCCTGCCCACTAAACCCACAAACACACCCCAAATACTAACCACTACTAAACCCTCACTAAACCCCACTAATCCCCTCTAAAACCCCCACTAAATCCAATCACAACCCTCTAAACCCCTCGAAACACCCCCCTCTAAACCCCACATACCCCCGACAAATTCCTTTAAAAACCGCACTAAAATCCGTCTAATCGCATCGAATCCATCCATACCCGAAATAAACCCCACAAAACCCACAATAAAAGCCCTGTAGATACATGAAAAAAACCCCTCGAAAGCCCGTCCAACACCCCTCTAAACCTCCTCTAATCCTCTGCAAAACCCTCTAACCACCCTCCAAGCCCATCAAAACCCCCCTAAACCCCTCTAAACCTCACTAAACCCCTTTAAACCCGCTATAAATTCCCTGAAAACCCACTTAACCATAGAAACATAAGAAACATAGAAAATAGTTGCAGGAGTAGGCCAATCAGCCCTTCGAGCCTGCACCGCCCATTCAATAGATCATGTGCTGATCATCCAACTCAGTATCCATACCCTGCCTTCTCTCCATACCCCCTGAACCCCTTAGCCACAAGGGCCACATCCAACTCACTCTAAATAACCAATGAACAGGCCTCAACTACCCTCTGTGGCAGAGAGTTCCAGAGTACTCAGCCACTCACTGTGTGAAAAAAGTCCTTTCTCATCTCGGTCCATAAAGGATTTCCCCACTATATCCTTAAGCTGGTGACCCCTTGTCCAGTACTTTCCCAACATCGGGAGACAATTCTTTCCTGCATTCTAGCCTGTCCAACCCCTTAATAATTTTGGGTAAGTTTCTATAAGATCCCCCTCTCAATCTCCTAAATTCCAGAGAGTAAAAACCGAGTCTATCCAGTCTTTCCTTCCATAAGACAGTCCTGACATCCCAGGAATCAGTCTGGTGAACTCTCTGCACTCCCCCTATGGCAAAAAATTCCTTCCTCAGATTTGGAGACCGAAAACTGTACGCAATACTCCAGGTGTGGTCTCCACCAAGACACTGTACAACTGAAGTAGAACCTCCCAGCTCCTGTACTCAAATCCTTTTGCTATGAAAGCTAACATACCATTCGCTTTTTTCCACTTCCAGCTGCACCGGCATGCCTACTTTCAATGACTGGTGTACCATGACACCCAGGCTCGCTGCAACTTCCCCTTTTCCTAATCGCCCACCTTTAAATAATATCTGCTTTCCTGTTTTTGCCACCAAAAGTGGATAACCTCACCATTTTATCCACATTATACTCGCATCTGCCAAACTTGCCCACTCCACCCAGCCTATCCAAGTCACCTTGCAGTCCTCCTAGCATCCTCCTCACAGCGAACAATGCCCCCCACTTAGTGTCAACCGCAAACATGGAGATAGTGCCTTCATTCCCTCATGCCAGATCATTAATATATAAGTAAACACTGGGGTCCCAGCACTGAGCCCTGCGTACCCCACCGTAGTTACTACTGCGCTGCCATTTGTGAAAAGGACCCTTTGACTCCTACCTTTGCTCCTGTTTTTAATACTATCTCTCAATG